>PNEQ01111453.1:0-18426 GCA_003012365.1 Medauroidea extradentata
AGTCTACCATCAATTAACTAAACACTATAAATCACAATAAAATTCAGTCATATATCCAATCAACAGTATTTCTAATAATGACAATGTACAACCTTATCAGTCCGAAGTGGTGATGGCTCACCATGTGCTGCGCAGCACCCCGAGTGCACCGCTGTCTTCACTCTTGAGGTCTTCTGTTCGACTCCCGTCGCGCACCTCCACTTCACCTGTCAGCCCGCCGCAGCAGTCCTCTTGTATCGCCAAACACTGCTCCGAAGGTAGCCGCCTACCGCCTCACAGTACACTCTGACGTCACCAAGATGTCTTCACCAGTCTCTCTCCACAGGCGTAGCACCTTCCTCTAGCACTTCCAATAGCGAACTCTCCTCAAATGTGCTGATTATTTGCTTTTATACTAGCCCAGACAGTCGGGTGTTCCCCGCATTACAGGTGTCTAAAAATAGATATTTCATAATGTTTCGGATGTGCTTGTAGTCACGTCGGCCGCCCTCGAAGGGTTAAGACGCAGTTGGGACAGGTATCTGTGACGTAGTTTCGGCGGGATTCCCACTATGAGCCACCCAGGCTTTGAATCATCGGCCAGGCCTCAAGGTGTTACGAAACAGCCGCCGACCACTGGCCTCCAGGTACATGGTACGCAACAATATTAATGAAAGCAAATATGTTAAGCTGCATAATGACACGACTTTAGTAATTCTATGTAAAATGTTAAAAATAGGACTTATATTATTCTTGGTGATTCTAAGCACTTGTTATGTGGGCTTTGAAGGATACGGCTAAACAAAGTAACTGTGATTAACACGTGTATAGCTACAACCAACCTATCTTAATGTAAAAATTGCTCACAGCTCTGAACGGGGCCACATTCTCCTAGAGCACATGACGCGTGTATACTCTGCGTAACATAAAAGTGGAAACCAATAATTTACAAATATAGTTTTATTATTATGGGACAAGGCACTGTCAGAAAATACAAATTTGATGGAAAATCACATAGTCACTCATTCGGCAAATAAGTACCCCTAGTTAGAAAAGCCTTCTCAACTCTTGATAAATAAATAAATATGCCTAATTATTATTAAATTCAAAGAAAGTCGGTACTGTGTTCCTTAAACTGAGAAATTACTGTAGCCGACAAAAAAAAATTTAGGAAACTGATAAATCACACATTTAATAAATTAGTAAAAGTTGTTCTCAAAAGTATCAGAGGTAATGAAGAAATATTTTATAAAATAATAATGTGTTTAAGCAAATAATAAATAGAAAGTTTGTTAAGACGTATACTTCTTTGAAACGATGCCGTTAAGCTTCGGCAAACAAAACTAATAGCTGGAAAGATACTTCGCACTTACGAGTTCATTTTATGGACTTAATTCTCAGTACCTCACGGTCGCGGTAATACTGTCCACGCGCCAGCTCTGAGTTATTTAAACCAACTATCGGATACGAACTCTTGGATTAACACGGACATTTCCTTTAAATTTACCAACGGACCTACATAAAATAAACTCAGATTTTTAAACTTAAATTAGAAATTTAAAACTGCCGGTACTTGTGTGTTCGTTGATCTTGCACCAGCCGTGCCAGGACCCTCATCGTCCCGACGTCTAAACAAGCACCCTATAAAGCCGTTCTGTACTGGTGGCTGCCCTTCCTGGATACCATCCCTTCAAGGCCCGGCATCCTCTATCACCAGCTTTAGATCATCTTACACCTGGTTAACGACCAACGGTGGACGCTGCCCCACATTTAGCGAATCGCGGAGCTTACGATAACTACATATTAAGAGTGCATAGTAGATAAATAAACGCTGAAAACATAAATTGATTAAAATACTCAACGACAATCCTAGATAATGGTATTTGCCAACTTTATGAGTAAATATTTATCCACAATTACTCATTCGTTACGCGTGATCTCTTGCGCCGCACGAGGTTCTGGCGTCAGAGATTGTGCCTCAGAAGTTCGTAACACTGGAAACATGTTTGTTTAAAACGTTGGCAAAAACTATTGTCTAGGATTGCCATTGTTTAACTATTGCAAATTGGCGTCAAGAACGCTACAGTTATAGATTAATGATTTTAGCGTTGAATTATGTACCACGTCCTCTTGACACTTCGCCGGCCACGTAAAACTCCCCGAAAAACGTTTTACACTCGACCCTCCTTATGCCCGACTCTGCTGACCCCAGCAGTCCTACTTGGACAATCGGTAGCCGGCCATTAGCTTCCACGCTCCGATTTTGCAACAGACGAACTGTGTTGAGCAAACCAAAGCCACACATCGACGAGAAAATGAGGTCTATCTAGCGCCCGTACGAAACTAGCCCATCGAAGTGAGCACTGAATTGCACAAATCGTTCGTCTGCTGCGAAACCAGCAAGGCCCCTGAGGCACACAGCCGAACGAAAGAGCAGCGAAACTACTAAAACTGAAAAACTAAATTAAAAAAAAAAAAACAGCCGTGATATTACCCAGTGCAGAACGCCCTTAAATGAGAATAATATGTTAAGCTCTAAAATCAAAATAACATGTAGGACCATGAATGTGATGTTTTTAATGACCAGTCACTAATTTCAAATACGTATCGCAATATCATGTTTAAATAAATGAATATAAACTTTTAGCCTAAAATAAAATATTTTAACTTTAATACAGTGTCGCTTTTTCGTCAGTCATGTCCGAATGACTAATTACTAAAACCGTTCGAACCAAAACATACCGTCGCTTTTTCCGTTTTTTAAACTGTTAAATGTAATTTGTTAAAATTTAGTAAGATTTTATCAGGCAGGTTATATTATTACGAAACGTTTAATGTCCCATTCAAAGAAAACTCTGCTAAAGAAAACTAGTCAGTGATCCTTAGAACAAATTGAAATAAACCCAAGCCCTAAAACTGGAACAACGCACATTGACTAAATACAATATTTTAGATGAATTCGTTTTTGTCACTGTATTAGTACTCACTATTACATAACAGTAAAATTACTTGTAATGCCTTCTTCAGGGTTTATTAATTTTCTGCGGACTTATTTTTTTAGCAGTTTAACATGTTGTTGCCAAATGTAGCTATAATAATACTTCTTCATAGAATACATAGCAAAATATATTGCAGTGGTTGACAGATAGATTTCATATGACTTTGTAAAATGTGTAGTATCTGTATATGAGAGTAGAGTATTTAACTTCTACTGCTAAATAGTTCGTAGCAACTGCAAATTAAAGCAGTGTAATATATGCAGGAATGTACTGAAGTTATAATTTTATTGTTAAGAATTTATTTTAACAAAGTTTTAATGAGTTTTCGAAACTTTTAATGCAGTCGTTTTTAGATTATTTATACTGTCTGATTCATCTACATGTGTTTAAGACTATCTACATGGTTATATAACTAATTAAGTATTTTAGACATACGCCATTACAGCCCAAAATACTTCATTAGTTAGTAACTAGCCCCCATTGCAGGAATCGTTCAAAAATAACATGGTTATGTATATTTGTATTGTCATAATGTGCTTATGTTACAGGTAATTATAGCCCGGATCCCGTCACAAATTTGACAGTGGTAATTGATGAAGCCACAGGGAACGGGATGAGGGTGAAGGCCACGTGGACTCCTGGAGAGGGTATGTGTTTTCAATATAACTGCTAATCAAAAAGAAAGTAAGTAATAAAGGTAAAGAATTTAGTCACAACCATGAGAATAAAAGACTTTTGTGCTAAGAAATATGCTATGGGACAATCATCTATTTTCTGTTAAAAACTTTCTTAACTTCGAAGTGTATGTATAGAATTATTAAATATTTTTCAAACTTACGCATATTACATGTCTATATAGAACAGAAGTGAGAAATACTGTTGGTATTTATGAACATATTTCAGAACCAAGATGGATCGTCAGTTCATGTAACGTCACATCAAAATAAGGTTCGCATAGATACGTTTGATTAGTATTATAGTGGAATGTAGCCTATATTTGACAGTTTCGACGATTTGTCTCTGTAAGTCAATTGACTGAAACGCAAAAAAAATTCTAAATCAACCAAAATGTTCTACAGTTAATGTGCTTTCTTGTGATATACAACACTTACATAATATACAAGTGAGGAACAGAAATACAAATGTTTTTCTGCACCTCGGCAAATGGTCCATGTTGGGAAACCTGTTTCTTAAATTGGACCTCCGGTTTCGTAAATTGGACCAGGGGTTCTAAAATGGACCTATTGTTGATTAACATCTGCAGTAAACTTTTTAATGACAATTAGGTTGTAGCCTATATTTCATGATATCAAGCATAAACAACTAAAGAAAGTCTCCTTTTAACTCGAAATTTACACCGCTTGAGTAACATATTAAAAGTCACACAGAAAAATTTCTTAACGTGGGGTTTGACATTTGCACATTTTGAATGCACCAACGTACGGCAGCCTAGACACTGGATCATGTCCTCCTGAACAGCCACGTCACACATGAAGCAATGCCAGTCACTATCATCTGCGTTCTTGCTAGATGTAGAATCTACTTGCTTATATTTCTTCCCAATTGAAAGTCGTTTCTTCTTTCCAGATTGAGATAATTCAAGTCTTCTTTTATAGGTGCTGCTGGTTAGAAGTTCGGCGTTTTGAGCTTGTCGACTAGGCCGGAATTTCGATATAAAGCATTCAGTCATTTTTGGGAGAGGTGACACTTCCTTCAGATGGTGGCGGAATCTATGGCGATTGTCGTTCAAAGACTTCTGATCACTACCAGCCAGTATTTCAGTTGGATCATTGTCGTGAGATTCTTGAACATAAGGTGTTCCTAGATTCGAGAGTGATTGTTCCGGTTCATTATTTTCATTCAAAGGCATAGGCCTATCGTTGAAAACAGGCCTACAGACAGCTTCAAGTGCTGCAAAATTTTTGCTGTGAGTTATGTCAAACAAAAGCAATGCTGGACTACTGTCGTAAAATTTCACACATCCATGAAAGTGTTTCAGCCATGATACAAATAGTTCCGAATTTATGTAACCTGTATCAGATATCTCAATTAGGGTTCCTGCTGGTGCTCCAATGGCTAGTTCTTGAGGCTTTCGCTTCCTCTTGAATATCAGCATTGGTGGAACATAGGTCCCAGCCGCGTTAACAAAACACACTATTGTTGTGTTCATTCCTTGCTCTCCGCTTGCAATTGCACCTACTTGACGCTTTCCTTTTTAAATTCTTAGCAAAATAATATTTATCATAAGTTTCCTAAGTTGTACCAGTTCGATTTCGGAAACATCATACGGTCCAACATCGCACATTTTTTTAAAACTTATTTTCCACATACCGATTACATTTTATTCTTATACACATTATCTAAGCTGAGTAACAATTATTATTTTTGAACACCCTGCTGAATTTGTAGCCTACATAATGCAGTTTTCAATAAACTTATGTTTAGTTTGTTTGCTTACCAAATGGTTTTGTAAATCGCTATAAACTGTCGCACTATTTTTACACCAGCTACCACGAAAACACATTAAACCACACTGCGTGCGGACCAGTGGCGCCTGACACTCGACCTTCGGCAGGGTCACGGGAGGAGGGGGTAGCTACACTACGCACTGGCCACACATACAGTCGTGTTACCAGTCCAGGGGCCTGTTTCATAAAACTTATTAGTCTTCTTATTACGAGTGCGGAGTAATAAAAGTAGCTGCTAGTTTCAAGTTCTGTTTCATATAACTAGTAGTGTAAAAAAGTAGCTAGCAGTGTAGAACTCCTAATAATGAGTAATATTACGAGTTCAATATTATGAGCGTTTCATAAACATTAGACACTAGTATTTTGGACTGATTATAAGCACTGTAATTTATCAGTCACTGCATCATCATAAATATTTTAACAGTCGTAAATATTGACAGACATAGGTTTGTGTGTGGTAAACAATTGTTGACCAATGGAATCCTCGGATTCTAGCGGAAGTGAAGATGATGAAGTGATTGTAAGACGGCCTAGATCTTTTCAAGAAATAAAAAGCTATGTGTGGTTAGAAGAAACATACGAGTACAATGAACGCTTTAGTTTAACACGTGCCATTTTTAATTATGTACTCACAAGCATTGAACCTTTATTAGCTCATATAACTTTAAGAAATCAGGTACTTTCAACAAAACTACAACTCCAAATAGCATTACACTGGCTTGGCAGTGGTGTGCAATACCACTGTGTTGCTGACATGCATAATGTTTCAAAAGGTACTGTATGAATGCACCAAATAAAACATTTTTGTTTTCCAAAATTTTTTTGACAATATTTTCCTGACAATATTTTCCTGCTTCTTATTTTTGAGTTCCCTTTTAGACATGTCACTGTATGTTTCACAACAGCAGCATATAATTTACCAGTTTGAATTGCAAATATATAAGTAGAGAATGTAAACAAAGAGAATAGCAAAGCACAATATCATCAGCTGACTGCTGACGCTTTTAGTAGTCCATGAACTTTGTTTATGAAACAGAATTTCCTACACTGCTAGCTACTTTTATTTCACTGCTATTTAGGAGCTAATATTATTAGTGTGTTTTTGAAACAGGTCCCAGCGGAAAATTCCATGGTCCAACTTAGGCGGCGGTCCAAAATCAGCTACTCTCCCCTGCATTTTTTCGTTCAATATCTCAGGAGAAAAGCAGACTATATTATTTTACACTCTTTTTAGAATTGAAGAAATTAAGTAACAAAAACAGTAGTAATATGTAAGCAGTTACTACATTCTACATTTGCTTTACATTCAATACCAGTACTGCATATATTTATGTTAATTAAAAGTTGCACAATCGACTTTTGAATATTTTATTGTTCGCATCTTACTCATGGTACCCTTTAATTTTTGTGATAGTTCCAAATAATGCATCGTATGTTTGTGTTCTAAACAATGTGAAAGAGAAAAACCAACAAAAATATGTAGATTTATGATTAGTTATTACAAACTATGAAGTCATATGCGGGAAAACTCTGTCTGCAGGTCGTTCTTCAAATGTTCACAATTTTTATTACTTACGTGTACATCACCACTGCCACAAATCTCTAATTTCATTGCATCGTAGAACCATTGTAACAGCATAGGGGAATATAGTTCACTGCAAGTTGAAGGTCATTTATTATTTCTTGGGCTTCTGGCAAAGAATTGGCCACGGTTGGCACAGTATCTAGAGCGCCTCCTACCCCCCTGAAGGTAAACATGGTTTTATTCCCGGATTTTGCATGTGTGAATCGTGCCGGACGATGCCTTTGGTCAGCGGGTTCTCGAACCCTGTGTGTCTCTGTCTGCCGACAGGACCAGATTCCAGTTCCCAAAACGTCGTTCTGTCTGGAAACGTACTGTGTTTTGTTTCGTCTCATCATTGTGTTGCATGCTCTTTTTCTGTTCGTGCCTGATAAACTGTTGTGATTTGTTTCGTCAAATCGTTGTCTCGTATTTTATTTTATTTTTGTGGTTCATATACTTTATTTGTTTGATGTTTTGAAAAAGCAGGCCTTATCAAACCTGTGTTATCTGCCTTGATTGTGTCTGGCTTTTCTTTTTTATTTTCTTATTTGGCTGTCATTGTTTTATTTGACCCAATTCCATTTATGAAATTTTATGTAGTGTATGTATCCCGCTGACCCGTTGACTAAAGCATACTCTGCTTATCAGTGTTTTTCTACTCTCTTTAATTTTCATTGACAGACACCAACGACACAATGGAGATTGTACAAAAAAATTGAAACTAGTCAAGTTTTCAAGTACACAAAAAACTTCAGCGTATAACAATAAAGAAGGGCGCATATTTCGGACTGAATTAACCTTTTTGGTTTTATTATTATGTACGATTTTTAATTGTTTCGTAAATCTTAACAAAGGAAAGCAACGTAGGTTACAGTGCCAATGTAAACCAAAAAAAAATTGAGAGGTTTGCCGACCAAGCTCGCAAGAATGGAGGACAAATAGATACATTTTTAAAATAATCATTCCAAACGAGAAATAAATTCTTCGTGATATTTCCTCAAAGAAAATTGTGATAAATTATTTTCGAAAAACTTTATTTGCTTATAATAATTTTATGAAATGTTATTTATGGAGTTGGCTGGAATAAAAGCCGCAGTCAGAAAATTGTATTATGAGATAATGGCAGGTGTAATGTTTTGGAGAGATTCATTCATGTTTTATTTTACGTATCTCAAGTTATTTTCTCTTAATGCACATAAACAGTAGCGACTTACATTACACAAATTAACAATAATTACTATAAACACAGTTACAGATGAAATAGCAATTATTTACAACATAGTGGTATCTTCACAGCTCAAGAATAAAATTCATAACTTGGTGAAGAATTGAAATATCGTTTCAAAAATTGGTATGTGTCTTTTATGGATATAATCGAATACGATAAACTGTTTGATGAAAAAAAAAAGACGTTAGCTTACTCAAGTCTTCATTCCAGCCAACTCCTCAATTTCTTTGTAAACTTTTCGTGAATTGTATTGAACATTACGATAGTCCAGGTTGCTCAATGTAGCAGAATTTCTTTAAAAAATTTCCGAGATTCGTTTAAATGATTTGATATTTTAAGCACTAATGTGTTTTACATAGGTTCATTTTTCAACTCCTTGTCAACGAACATAGTGGGCAGAGAACTTAAGAGTTTGTACTTGATTTTTTTTTCAGATGTACCGTGCTACTATAATGTTGAGGCGTTTTCATCAAAAAGTCCCAAGTATGTCTTCTACGAGGTGAGTTGGTAATACTGGCTCCATTACATACTTCATAATCCTCTGGGTTTCTGTCTGGTCAGACTGCGAGCTAGTTCTGATATAAGTGACTTCGTTAAGATTAATTCTACTACAGGTTAGGGAACTCAGTGTTAAGGTCGGTTTGCAATGCAAACACGTACGCGATGACCGTGACCGTAATAACGTGTGCGAGTATAAGGCCTTGTGTGTGTATGTAATCCATGTTCGAAAATGGCCGCTGTTGTCAGTTGTTCGTTATTTTGTTTCGTCTGTTATAAGTGAGCCACTTATTTTTTATGTTTGTAATTTATCTAACGTATTTAATGTTATGATTATTCAATATTGTGAATTTCCTACGTTTTCTGTAGTTGATGCGTTATTTTCGTTTTTCTCTTGTGTCCGTAGTAAAATCTGTGACGACGTGATTTCTTATACATATCCTAAACCGTTTTGCCAAATTACCTTGGAAATGTTTTAGGGCAAATTATTTCCTTGGGCATTCCTCATAATTTCGTGTTATGTGGCAGCTAAAACAATAAAGGGATCAAATTGATACATTACCTTACATTCCTAACCTTACCTGTAAATCAAGCAACTCTATGCCCTGCTGCTTACAAACTGGACAAACGAAGAATTCCATTGCAGCTCGCTAGCTGCTGTGTTAACACTGTATTTATATTTAAATTTAAAAGGCTTTGTCCAGTAAATATGATGTGCTTCATTTGCATCAGTATGGGGTTGATTTGCATTGTACGAATAAACATAGTTATAGTAATTAATTAAATTATAAAAAACATACAATAATGTGAGTAAGCAAAATATCACGGTAAATTTATATAGCCATAACAATTCGGCGAAAATTTTGCATTTTGCATTTTTACATTGAATACCTAAATAAACTAATTTTTCACCGCATACACTTTAGTTTTAACTTCGTGAAAAATATGAAGAAATCTATAAGCGAGTAAAAAATGAATTTCAACTTCCATGTCATACACGTCGGCGCCGTAATTCTACACAAGTACGCGTCACAATAAACTGTGTCGTAAGAAAACATGCTTTAATTTCCACACTCTTACGTTTGCTACGTACTGGACCGTTATTAGTTTGGCAAGGGAAAAATTCTGCCGCTAGTTGCGCTGCTATCAATAAGGAGGCTACGGACTTTGCCGAGGTCGATTCCGAGGATTGACGAATGTAGTTAAACGTCTTTCTTGAGACTCTTCTTCGTTCGTATAACAAGACTGTATACATATTAATTTGTTGCAATCACATTCGTGAGTCCTCGGTACTGACCTCGGCACCAGCGCAACTGGCGGCAGGATTTTTCTTTTGCCAGACTTGTTCATAATAACTTCGTTTATCTTCTCAACCTGTTGTAGAATTAACCTTAGTTTCGTATAGCTTCAGCAAATTTTATAAGTTATTTAGACACTTGTTAACTTTATGTAATCTTATTCACACAGCATAGAAAAACGTACATACATGCTCATTTCAGAACTGCATACGTCAACATAATTTTCATCAAACTTGAAAAACACACAGAACTCTCAAAATGTACAGAAGATTTACAAAACCGAGTAAATAAACCAATGCGATGTACGCTTTTTAAATTTAGCGTGCTACCAGAAGATCCCATGTTCCGTTATTTCTGACATTATTAGGACAATTCGTGATAAACAAGCCTTCTCTTGTCGACTCTAATGTTTCAGCGTGTTAGAGCGATGTAAATAACAACAGCATTTTATTCTTACTATGTATAATTTGGAACTAAAGAGAGGATAAAAGTCATTATTTCGAGTTGTTTCAGAGGGCGATATATATATATATATATATATATGTGTGTGTGTGTGTGTGTGTGTGTGTGTATAGTTCACATGCGTTCTCTTAATGCACTGAAACCATTAATTTCAGCCGGCCACCGTAGCTAAGACGGTTAGGCGCGAGTCTGAGATTCGAGAGGTCCTGGGTTTGAATTCTAGCTCGGACATGGATGTTGTGCTGTCCCTTCGCCTGACTTCATCCTCATCGTACCCCGTTGTTATAGGGTCGTATAACCCTATCACCTCACCATATATTTCAGCCGAACCTGACCTTCCTACGTGAACTGCACTGCTGTCAAAAAAAAATCAATAAAAATGGGTTCCGAATTTCCTTTTTCCTCCGGTTTCAAGTACAATGTTAGGTGCCCGCGCGAGGTGATGGAAATTTCTGCATCTGTTCAACAGGAGCAGCCTTCTAAGGAGGTCGTCTGGGTGAACATATGTTGAGCGTTTGAGGCCTAAAATAGCGGAAGTGGTGAGGACGAGACAACACACGCATTGTGTCTCACCCTGACCTCTAGGCGCAATTCACAGAACTGGCGTGCAGTCTTCTCGCTGACAATGCGCTTGTACGAGACTATCATTTTATGACGTATTGCTCAAGATAAATTTGTATTGTACACGCTTACAGCTTTTAAAAGATTCTGCGCCAATATTTACATGTCTAAGAAGAAAACACCGCAAAATCATCCATTTTCGCCATTTTCGGCCGCTAGAAAATATGATTTAACTAGTAGTAGTGTCATTGAAATGGGTAATGGTACACACGTGCAACATTCTTTAAATGTTTTTCATAAGGCCTCCCTCCTTAGTTTAGCAGTGATACCGAAAATATTTTATAACGCAAATTAATACATATATAAAAAATTCTATCTGACAGTTTTAACACTTATATATCAACGTTTGTATATGAATTTTTCTGTTACTATACACAAAACGGATGTTTAGATTATTGCCCTGAAATAACACACATTTTGTTGTGAAAATAAGCCAAAATGAATCAAAATAATTTTTTTGCTAGTAAACGGTACATTATTTTGAAAAAACGGTCTGGCGAAATTGTGTACTGCATGACTGTACATAGTCTCAAATTTTTTCAAAGCATTTGGTTTAAAAATATTTGAGTTATTTGCAATTGTTTGAAGTAAATGAAAGATCGTGCGATGAACAGTTTTGAATATGTCAACGGTCGTAGCTCTGCACACTGCTCACCGAACTTGGCAGGCGGCCACCTTAATATAATTGATGGGTAGTAAATATATAACTCTGCAGTTTGTCGCCTCTAGCGTTTCAATCTTGAGGCAATGACTTCAGTAGTAAGGAATAGGGGCTTCTGGCGCACAGACTGCAGGCTGAGGATCAGAGTATGAGTCCGCCATCTAAGGATTACGTCACGGCGACCATCTTGGATCAATTCACCGCCATTTTGCATCAGTCCGCCATCTTGGATTACATCACTGCAGCAATTTTGTTTTTCACGGTGGCCATGTTGTCACATGTCACATTATGTCATATCATGTCACATTATGTTACATATGTCATATCATATCATTATGCCGTGTGTAATATGTTATGTCTTATATCATATGTTATGTCTTATACCATATGTTATGTCTTATGCCGTATGTCATGTCGTCGATCTTGTCGTGTCCTCCATCTTCTTCCCAGCAGTCACTTGTTTGATGGAATTTTACTCTGCAGGATGGAATTTTTCCCCTCGAAATATTCTTAAGTCATCGTCTGCAGGAAAGGTCGTGTTTATTAGTTACTAGGCGGCGCTTGTGTCACAATTTGTTTCCGTCATTGACTGGTAGGCGGCGCTGCAGTCGACATCCTCCATATTTTCTCCTGGATGTGTGCCACCACGTTTGTTCCAACCTCTATAACGCTGTCTGCTAGAGTGCTCTAGTATCGCTATTGATGTAAGGTTGAAGTTGCTTGTGTTTGTATATGAGAGCATAGAACTTATGATTTTATTTTTTAGCAAGTAAAAAAATTTCAGTTCGCCGGGTGTTGGGTGCGAACTGCCGCCCCTTGTGTAACTAGACAGGTGCATTAGCCCACTTTTTTTGTGTTTTATTAACGTAAAGTTGTTACATAGTACATATTACATGGACAATGTATCACTCTTCAGAAAAGTCCATGCTGCAAAAAAAAAAAGCAAAGCAAATATAAACAAACAATAATCACTGTGTAGCTGGTGAATCATACATTTTAAATAGGAGGATTATTTAAAACATAAACAGATAATGTCCGTATCTTCGCCGTAGCGTACCGTCCTTAACCATGGCCCATCTAGCTTCGCGTACATGCGCCGAAAAATCCCGAAGTGAGTACGGCGTCACATCCCGAAGCGTGAAGTCTATTAAGTTCATTATTACCCATGTGGCTGCCCTACGTTTGGCAGATGGAAAGGTGGTAAAGTTCAAAAAGCACATCCTGTCGACGCGTACCTCTGCTGGTGGTTTTTTAAGTAGTCTTGATAATATTCGTTTACACCAGCACCACAGTGGAGCGGAATAAGTACACTCGGCAACCCTGTGTAACGCCGTGTCACGAGCCCCACATATTTCACATCGCTCATGGTAGGAAAGACCAATACGTTTCCGTCGGTAATTGGTTGGGAAAATGTCATTTATCAATGCATAGGCAGCCGCGCGCAGCTGCGTTGGAATCTCTTGATCCGCGATGTTTTTCAAATGTGAGTCCATCTGAGGGTAGGATTTTTGCTCTCAATAGATGGTACTGTAGTTGTCATCCGTCTGAGATGATCATAAAGCATTCGTGTGGATATGGATGCGTCGTTCGGTAGTTCCTCGATCGTAGTTTTTATACATCGCACTACACGATTACATTGGTGTGGTAACAACCGATTGTCACACTAAGTGGCACGATATAATGCCGCCGAACTGTCTCCTTTTAGGTGACTTTGAATGAAGGTTTTGTGAAAGACAGCCCTCGCTTTAGCATCATGCTTAACTAATCCCAGGCTGCCCTTCGTGACCGGAAGCAGCAGTTGTTCTCTGTGTACTCGGAGTAAGAATCCACGCCATATGAACCATCCTATATATTGTCTGATTTGAGCCGCTACAACTGCTGGCATTGGGAACACCTGTGCCACGTACCATAATTGGGAGAGAAAGTATGTGTTGATCAAGTATACTCGCTGTATAATATTTGTGTTCCGTAGCCGCGATTCCAACAATCTGTCTCTAGTTCTCTGTACGACACTTTCCAAGTTGATTCGTTGAGTTTGTTCTATCCCGCACATAAAGGTGACACCCAGGGTGCGTAGCGTGTCTGTTTTCACAAAGGGTCGGAAGTCTTGTATTGTGTGTGGTTCGTTCTTGAGGTCGAGTATTTTGTTTTTTTCTGGATTCCAATTGGCTGTAGAAGCGTGGCCATATGTTGTTAAAATATGATGAACAGCTGTCATCTCATCATTATTTTGAACAATTAGAGAAATATCGTTAGCGTATCCATTGCATGTTATTTTGTGGCCGTCCACTACTATTCCTGAAAGTGTGGAGGACAGTTTCCGTAAGAGAGGTTCAATGTACACCACAAACAAAGTCATGGACAGCGGGTAGCCTTAGCGTACGAAGTAGCATACGTCAAACTTGCGCCCAAATTTCCCGTTTACCGATATCTGGGTTGTGGCACTTCGACGGAGGGTTTGTAGAACGTGGATCATTGTGGGAGGATAACCAAAATGCGTGAACAGTCGATCCAAGAATGTCCAATTTACCCTATCAAAAGTTTTTTCCAAGTCGACACTTATCATCGCCACTGGTCCTGACGTCTTTTGAGCAAATATCTGCATGTCGCGTAACTGTGCTATGCCGTGTGTAATAGTGTTACCTGACCCAGTGCAACATTGTTCTGGCCCGCAGATGGTATGTTGAATCTGTTTTAGCCGTTGGGCATACACTCTAGCGATTATTTTGTAGTCGGCACACAAAAGTGTTATCGGCCAGTAATCTTGAGGTCCATGTACGTGTGCTTTCATCGGTATAAGCACCAATATTCCTTCTGTTTGTGACTGACAAAGCGCACCTCTGTGGATAACATGTCGAGCCATTTCGCAAAAGTCTGCGCCAACAATGTGCCAATAACGTCTGTAAAATTCATATGGTATGCCGTCCACCCCTGGTGATCGGTTGTTTGGGGTACGTTGAACTGCCTGTTTGATTTCATTGGCAGTAATGTCACTGTCTAGGTGAGACTGCGTGTCTTCGTCCAATGTTGTTTCGAATGCTTCAACAAATATTGTCCCAGCATTCCAATCTGTTGGATGCACGCCGTATAAGTCGCTATATATTGAACGGAATTCGTCTTCTATTGAATTTGGGTCTGTTAAAAACGCGCCGCGATCCGTTTGTAGTGTACTAATGTGTCGTTTGTGCTTCCGTTTCCGTTCTCGCATAAAAGAGTGAATACTAATTTTTTCCTGCGCTAGTGGACTTTGATAGTTATGAAACCCAATTCGTGCCTCCATGTGTGCTTTATGGATGTCCATTAAGTTATTTTTTAATCGATGTGCTGTTACTCGGGCATTTACATCTGGTGCCGAGTGTGAGTTGAGTTCGCGCAGTGTTCGCTCGTATATGTATATAAGCGATTCTTGCTCCCGCCGATGTCGGCGTCCATGGTATTTGAAAATGTTACGTACACCTGGCTTGACACAACGTTCCCACCAATCGGCAATGTCTGTATATTGGTATTTACGCCTCTGCCACAGCCCCCATTTTGTTTGGAAATCATCATCTACTTACTGTTGTCCTATCAAATGAGTTTGTAACCTCCAGAATCTCCGACCTGGTAGCAGCGTGATATTGCCACATGCCATTGTAAATTTTACCATAGAGTGGTCCGTGAAGGCTGCGGGGATGACGTCATATGATCGTATAGCATTTCGATGTGGATGGGAAACGTAAAACCTGTTTAGGCGAGAGCTAGATGCATAACTATGGAATGTGAAATGTGGTGTCGGGATTCGTAATACGTCTGCGACGTCGTCAACTTCTACATCAGTGATTTAGGGCCGTATGCACAGTCGTGACTTGAGTTGAAGGCTCCACTCGTACTTGCTCAAATGGATGTTTCAAGTGGCACTAGATTTCGTATGCTTAGTGCATTTTAGTTTGAGCCTGGCTGCTACTTCATGAAGTTTAGTGTGGATCTGGCCTAGATACGAAGTGACCCGAGTTCACCCGATCTTACTTATGACGTCACACTTCTAGCCAATAGGAAGCGTTTAAAACAGTGACGTACTTGTTTTTCACTAATTCACTTGACTTTTTTTCCCCGCGAAATGAGTTGCTTTCGAAAATATCAAATCTAACACTCGTTCAGTGGATAATTAATGTATTCCGGCCTAAAGTACTGCATAAACCCTAACGAAATCAATTTAAAACGAAAACTGAATTTACTTTAGTGTCGCCGACAACTTTTAGGAGGAAGTAGCGACTGTTTTAAATGATTCCACACAGAAAATAATATACAGAGAATAAATTACGATTCTGGTAGTATTTTTCTTACATCATAAATTGTAAAACATGTTATTCCCTAATGTTCAACTGTATTAAAAACGACAATAATAACCATATACACGGTTTAATATTTTTCCACGGCTATATAATTCTATCTTTTACTGTGTTCTAAAAGCTGTGCTCACAATGTCCGAGTAAGTTACAGAAAAACAAATACTGACAAACCTGTAAGCTCACAAGTGCTTTGTGTATTGGGCTTGTGTTTCGTAAGAACCATTGCTAAATTGATTTAGTCTCGTGAATAAATATGCAATTATGTGTTAACCTATATTCCTGAGTGACTAATAATCCAATATTCTGAAAAATAATGTAGGCCTACCTAATAGCCATGTCCAACAATCGTGTATGGCGAGTGCTTTTCATTGTAATAAAGAAATACTGTCAAGATAATGAATGCAACAGATGCAAATATAATATTCACAATATAACTTAGATTTCAACATAATAAACACAATTGGGTTGTTGATCTGCTGCAATATCACTTCTTCCTGTCCCTGTAAGCCTACCTTCTCCAAACCCTTCCTAATTTTCCAACCACTTTCAGTCACCAAATCATCCTGCAAAACATACCACTCCCTTACTGACTTTATAAGCATATACTGCTTGCCCCACTCCAGTCTCCTCTACACCATTTGATTCTTCTCACAATTGTTACCTCTTCTCCTGTATATACCTACCCTCCGAATTGTGTGACAATGTAACCCTCTTCATTCTCCCTCTCCACAGCTTTAAAATTACATCATAATTACAGATGGCCTATAATTACCTTCCTAGTTTCCCATCACCCATATTTGCACCTTTACAATCTACATCTCGAATTCCACATAGGCTAGCTGAATATTCCAACACTCACCGTACCATCAAACAGTATGCTTTTTTCATTTCCTCAAAGCTCCTTCTTTTCAGTACCCTTTACAGCATACCACTCTCTCTACTTGTTTTTTTTTTTTTTACCTATGGTCACTTTGCAGCAGAGTACCTATGTAGGTTATACTGTGTTGCTTTATCTATCTCTTGCCCATGCCATTTATAAATTAATAAATGTCTACACACTAAGCCTTTAAAACCTGAAGTTCCCGCAGTTTGTTACAAACTGGAATTATCTACTAACTACTTAACACTTTATTTTAGACAAAATATAATGTATCCTGAAACCAAAATTCAAATTTCTCATAAATCTAATTTCTGTGATACATTGCTGTCTACCCTTTGCACAACTAATATTTTAAATTAAAAAATTCTGATAACAATATAACAACTCTTAAATCAACACTTGTAATGGGGAAACAGCTCAGTATCAAATACATCCTACCTCCTCACTTGCCAGACATTTCCTACACTTTCTCAAACCTATTCTCCATGACCAACTCCGCCGTCAGAAAATTCCACGTTTCCAACCGATCTCCTAAGCACAGACTGCATGCTCCGTTCTGTTCCGCTCTCACCCTCTGAATTTACACACCATTAGTCCAACTACCTCTATGCTCTGTCTTACTTAATAATAAACTTAAATATCCCCACCCTTGTACTTCATTGACGACCATGTGTATCCTGACCAGCCTTTCCACTCTTATCCTGTCCATCACTTACTTCCACCCCAATTCCTTCATCCCTACCGATGGGTGTATGTTCCCATCTTCTTCACCTGTCATTCACCCACCTAGCTGCCTACCTTTGTACAAAGTTTTATATATATATTTAAGTATAACTTCTTATCTAGACTCAACCACTACACCAACCGAGTGCAACATATGATAGCAAAGAATACCTATTTTTAAATAAGATAAACTTAAACATTTCTAGAAAAAACATTATTAATCTGCCAAAATATACACCAAAAAACATAATTTGAACGCCACACAAACATTGTGCAATACCAAGTATTTATATAAGTTCTAGGCTACTCATCATGCAACCAGCTGAATGCACCAGCAAAGCAAGTGCAGACACATTTTGTCTTTTACGAGTAGGTACAAGTAATGTGTCTCTGCCAGTAAACAGCATAATTTGAGAAGTGTGCTACTGTAGACTTAACTGACCCAATACAGTAATTTTTTTATGAAAAAATATGTTTTAATCAGTATTTCAATGTTTTACGCATCCCTATTTTTAAAATATGTAGGCCTATATGCTTTATAAGCTATTCTCATATGTACTGTTCTTAGGTTTTATTTCAAACTGAATGGTTTAAAAATATATATTACACATATATGATTTTAAGGAAAATGTCATGTCTCGTAGCTCACATACAGTTTACATCATAATTGATACCAAAAAGTGGCTTAAAATAAATTGTTTGGGCTAAAATTTGGCT
>PNEQ01111453.1:18526-51922 GCA_003012365.1 Medauroidea extradentata
TCATGCGTAGGCTTGGATACATTTGTCCCACTTACCTTGACCTGACTGTTTAGCATGAAAGCGTAGAAGATATACTGATTTACAATTTAATACACATTTATTTAATTTTCATCTGCATGAGGCAAAATATACTTAATATTTCAGGCTCTTATAGTTGACATACAATACCATAAACAATTGCTATTTAAGACTGCTGTGATAACACCTACAAATTTATTTTGATTCAACACAAACTAAATTCAAAAAATTCTGTTCACATATCGTAAAGAGCGGCTATTAATGTGGAAAAAGGAACATTGTAAGGCCCAGATATTTTGTAGCAAAGCCAAAATCTTTAATTTTAATTTATTTTATTGCATCCTCTTATTTGTGTACAATATTGAAAAGTTATGCTTACATACAAAGTACAATGACATAAACACAAAGCACATGTAAAATAAGGTAGCAGTGGAGCAAATTCTTGTTAGTTGAGGCTTGTGATCATATGTAAGCCCATATCTGCATTCTTCAAAGTCTCCACATGAAAAAAAGAAGAGAAAAAAAGCCAATTCACAAAATATTCAATTTTTAATAAAATTTACAGAACTTCTGTTTCCTATAGGCTATTCTACAAAAAAAATACAAGCCTCAACAATACAAATTTTAAGAGCTGTATTAAGTTTAATGATACTCAGTTGATACATGTGTGTGTTTTTCTTTTAATTTCTGAATAATGTTGGCAGATTTCCTTTTGCACGAGGATGTCACATTAACTTATTTTGCATGTTTCTACATAGGCCCATGTAGCTGTGTGTGTTCTGTATACTCTTGGTAATAGGGAGCTAGCTGAAAAAACAGCATTTTCTCTTAGTCATAAGCTAGAACCCAAACAATTGCAACTAGGAAACTGCCCGGTAACAAGTTCTAACCATTTCCTCAATCACTTACAAAATCCCTCCTAAACTTACCAATCCCGTTCACCTTCAACTCTTCTGAGAGTAAATTCTTCTCCCTCACCAACGTCACAAGTATAGATTACCTCCCTGCTCTTTTCTGCTCATCTGAATCTTCTCAATATTATTCTCTCTTCCTCTATACTCTGCCCTAGTTAATAGGCAGCCTAACTTACCCAAGTCTCTGTGAAAAATATTTTGCTATACACTACATACACAGAGCATTCTTGTACACACATTACATTTATATTGAAATATAATATTGATTTTAGTACTTGACCAAGTTTCCATCGGTTGAAATTTAAAACACAAAAAACTGGAAATTTTGACTGACATACCCTACCATAGTTAATTGTTCCGTAACAGCCTACTGAGTGTCAAGTCAATGTAAACTGGCCTATTAAATAACACACAGTACTCTGGCATTGCATTTACAACTGATTAGCCGTTGAAGAAGTTGAATTATTTTTTCTCTCAAATTAAAAGTCTGTAAGTCTATTTTGTTACCATTAGTACGGCTCTTGTAAGCCTATCAGCATTGAGACTTCTGTGACTTCAGTGCATCAAAAATGGTGGATGCGACAAAGCCGAAACACTGAATTTAATTTAGTAATAACAATAATAAGATTTTTACATTCGCAACTGGGCTAACGCCTGGTGGCGAGCAGAATCGTCCCCATCTCCACAGCACAAATCCTTCCAACCCCCGCAGTCACCATCTACTCCCGCAGTGCATTGCACTGCCCCACTGTCCTCATCTCTCCGTTCTCCGCCACACCCTCTGAATTTTCTCACTGTTGTTTCCGTTTCTCTTAGTTAGTGTGCAGGTCAAACTGCCCCATCCTCCCTCCCCGTTTATAACCCAATACAACCGGACCAAATTTTCCATTCTCCTCATGTCCCACAACAATTTTCATCCCAATACCTGTATCAGTCGCAAGACCTAAAGTTCCTTTCCTCCTCACCAGCCTGACCTTGCCTTTTCCATTTATTCATCATCCATCTCACTGCGCTTCTCTGCACCTTCTCCAGCTTTTGCACCGCCACCTCCATTCAGCAACAGTCAAGAGAACAATCAAGCATTGACTTTATGTTAACTAAACACTAATTTTCAAGACACAACTTACAATAAGAATGTATTGTTTGTGGACATATGCCAGTGCTATTGTTTTGTTGACCAAACTTGTGTTAAACGACAAAGTACACAAAACAGAAAAAAACAATCCCAGAGTAATTCTGTCCGTTTGGTCAAAAAAACATGAGCAATGACATATGTCCACAAACCAATACATTCTTATTGTCAACTCCCATTACAGCAAATAATCTCCTACAGCTTACAGCCAATTATTTAAATCAGTATTTTGTAGTGCAGAGTAAAATGAAATGTAACATAATTTTTTTATTGGAACTACAGTGTTTTACATCTTAAATTAATTTCACTATTTCTATCCTTTCAAGGTTGTGCTTATAAGGGTAAATATTAATTTTTGCTCTGACGTAGATTTCAAACAAGAGCATTTGTACTTATTTTCTGCATGTTTGTATGCTACTGCAAATCCTCTTGAGTGGATCTTACCAGAATCCTAGTAAGTTAGAGGATAGGCCTAACTGTACAAACTAGATGTAGACCTATATTGATTTCTGAAAAACATAAAAGTTCAACCAGGGGAGGAGAGTGGTGGGAATGTTGAGCAGGTTTTGTGTGGTAAAATGTTAGTATGAATTTAATCTTATATGCAGAAAGTTCTATTGAATGCATACAGAGCATTACATAGGCCTAAGCAATAAAACTGAAAATTACTTACTTGTCTGCAACTTGTAGTACTGGGTGGGTTTGCACTGGTTTCCACATCACCTATGAGAGGAGTCTCAGGAGGTACAGCGCTCAATGCGTTAACTCTTTATTTTACATGGCGAGTTTCCCCAGGAGGCCTATTAAGCCATGGGACGTAAACACCAAAATTTTAAGATATATTATCACTTCGTTTAAAGAAATTTCGCCTCCAGCTGACGTTTTATTTTCTGGACGTTTTATCGTTCGAACTTGGCATACGGGTTACTTCGCTACACCAACGTTGTTTAATTAACACCAGAACAATATTTACTGAGACAGTACATGGTTTTCAAACAATTATAAACAATGTAAATATTCCGTCGCCTAACCTAAATCCACTTTGTCAATTGGCCGTACCATGTCCTTAAATAAATAGCCAGCATGCCCACTATTAGGCTAGCAGAATATTTGTTGTACACACAAAATCGACTCCTTTTATAAAACAGACATGCAGTTTTTACAGTGGATTATTATTAATACTGTTGCACAGGTAGGTTATGCTACGATTATTATTGTCCTCACAACGAATGCACAGTAACTGTTTGCTTCGAAAACATCTAAAATATTCGTTGCTGTAAAATTCCAGTGGATTTTTTTAAGTTACGCACAAACCTTTGAGCTAATTCAAGAAATTACGTCCGCGCACTTCACAAACTAACCTATCAAACACAATTCTTGACCCGCCATTTTTCTGAAAGCTCCACTAGATTCCAATTTAGGGTGGTCTCTCGTCGACTAGATTCTCGCACTTGAAAACTAGTGCGAAACGAGTGGGCACTGGTACTAGATGTGACTATGCATACGAAAATTCGGATCTAGTGCCGATTTCAAGTTTTAGTGGACACTAGATTCGTCTCTGCATACGGCCCTTAGTCTTTCAGTGCCGTATTGATTGGGTATGTGCCACCCACGTGATATACTGTATTTATAACGCAATTGAAGTCACCCCCTATCAAAATATTATGTCCGTCACCATTTAAAAATGGGAGAATATCATTGCGAAAAAATTCCTGGCGAGCAGTCCTGTGTTGAGAGCCTGATGGGGCGTACACATTGACGCAGTGTCCTATCACCTTGTTTCCGATGTCATGTTGGGCTGGAGTTGATACCAATGTACCGGAAATTATACGGCCGGAGGGATGTTCACGTAGGTTTCTAGCTGAATGTGGTTACTAGTGATGATACTCGTACCTCTGCCATTATCTCCTATGTTAGTGTAAACGTTGTATTAATCAAAATAGGGCAAATGAGCGATAGTGATTTCTTGCAAGAATAAAACATCAATGGCGTGGGCGCGTACAAGTTGTAGCAGCGCATGATATTTATATGGAGCCTCTATGGTGCAAATATTAACAGTCGCGTATGTTATTACCCGTATCATCACTGTCCGATACTATCATGTCTGCGTCTTGTTGTGATGGGATGGTTTTAAGTTTATGGATGGCTTGTTTTGCAACGTTTAACGAATGTTCACGTTGTGAACGAGGGCTCTCTGGAGTAACCGCGCGTCGTGTCGTGTTAGACTATGGTCTTCATGACAGGGTTTTTTCCCTTTCCTCACACTATCAGCGGCTCCTGACTCAATTATTTTTTTCCGTACGGCGAGTTTTTTACTAACTGTTCCATGCGAGTTTTCTGCACCGACGTTTTCCGTTGTAGTGTTGTTATCCACCTGGGGTACTTCTGAGGTGGTGTATGTTGGCATGAGTACCGTTGTATCATGTGACCGTGTAGGTGATGACAATAGATCTCGTAAAGACACGGAGTCATCGCCTTGTGTCATTTTGACGTCAGCTGTTGTTGGTTGGGCTAAAGGCAGGTGAATGATATGTTCTGTTAACGAGACGCTTGTGTCCCTACTGGTGCAGCTGCCCTCTTTAACTGTCTGCGCCCAACTGCGCCGCACGCCTTTTTGTGCCAGTAGCGGCAAGGTGGGACACTCCACGCGGTGATGTCCAATCTTAGAACAGTTACTACAAGTCTGCGGCTGCCCTTCGTATGTAACAAACCCATCGTGTCCATCTACCGTTAACTGTGATGGGATGTGTTGTTCGAGTTCCATTTTGATTATTCGTACACCTGTTTTTACATGAAATTTTCTGTAACTACCCCAAAGTTCGTCTGTTAACGTATGTATTTTTCCGTAAGGTGTAATTGCAACTATTCTCCGTTCACTCTAAGTTGAGTCCTGAAGTAAACAAATAACGTAATATTATTGCACTTCGCTAACTTCTAATTGGCTCAATTTGTGCAGCGCGCCGACGTACTATTTCCAACCGACAAAACTGTGTACAGTCGGCATCATAGGAAACAACAACGTCCTATATATTAAAACAATACTGCGTGAAAATTTCGTACGTGTTATCGACATACGGAAACAAAAAATACATAAAAACTTGATAAAAATATTGACATCATGTGCAATTAAAGCATATTTCAAAATTTAATTGTAATTATCAAGCCATGACTAACGATCGTATTCAAATATTCTGATACTACCGTAACAAAAATTTGGTACTACATGCAGAAAAAAGTTGTCAACAAAATGTGATTGAACTTACGTTAAAGCCCTCCTGAATAATTTTGTTTACTTCGTTTTGGAAAAATTACATTTTATAAATCACCAAACACTGTCGATAATTCACGACACATATTCGTTATTTTGTTTATTGTAAAGAATGTTATGCGAGATTTTTATTCTTGCCTAATAAACATCACCGCAGTTTGTTTAGTAATGAAGACATATCCACGTTTCGAAAACCATGCAACACATTTTCACTGTTCACGTCCAGCGTCACATAACCTAACCCGCATGCGATGTAAACATAGGCAGACGCGGGAACGGAATGAATTGATGAAGGAATTTTGGTTAGGACGAACTGGAACGGAAAATGGATACGCGGAGAAACCATTCGCAGTAGCCACAACATTGACGCGTTAATGTCCAAAAATACTTTTAAAAAATAAATCACGTCTGATTGTGATATTTCTGACTTATTTTTACCGTGGTTATTATTACTGAACAAAACTTTTGGTATTTTCAGAGTATCGTACATCTTTAAATACTGGCAAGTGTACCAAGAAACTCGTACGTTTAACAGTACGTCAGTCGATAAATAACTCGTGAAATCAACTGTACGGACGTGTCGTCCGCTAACCATAATTATAGTAATAAACATATAGAGTTGTAGATTGTGTTTGCAACGCCTGTATATTTTAGATATTTGTTAATAGAACTCTCTTATTAAGTGATGGAGTAGTAAATTTATATGTACACTAGAGATAACAAAGAACTATTTCTTATGCAAGATCACGGTGCACAGCGGTCGGCAGCCAATGAACATGTTTGTTTATAATTTGCTTTGTTTATCCTAAAACTCAACTTACAGTGAACTGAGAATAGGATGTTTTCGTTAGGCACTTCGACAGGAAGATTGACCACCCGCACTGTTTTTATGTTGTCTATTGCCAGTTCTATGTCTGCTTGGATCGACTCACCAGAAGAAGTCTTGATCTGCGATGTCCCCTTTGTCGTATGTATAATTCGTTCACAGTGTGGCATGGACGTCAGCTTAATAAAGATGCATCTCTGCCGGCCGTCCAACTGCACGGCCACGAGCTGGTAGTCTTGTATTCCAAGTGTCTCGTCTAACCATCGTAGTAAATACAATACAAGTGGCTTTGTGGCACACTTAACGCGTAACGTATTGACTCGTGGTAGTTGTTTGCGTATCTCCATTGTAGTTACACCACAAGCTCGCGGACTGATATCGCGCACGTAACGAGACTCGCGAATCGAACCGTCCACAGCGCAGCGACCCAACACGTCCGCATGCCTCGGGAGCCGCTGGCGAACTGCCCACTGAGCTACGAGTATACTGACGACAGGACGATATTAAATAAATAGTGTATATATAAAACTAATTTTTGTACCAGATAAATGTTCACATTTAAATTTATATATATATATATATTAAATAGTTTTATCTATTTCTATCCTACGAATCCTCAAAGCGGGCAATTGAATCATTTTCATATGATTCAAATAAATGCACGCACGAATCCTCAAAGTGGACAATTGAATCATTTGGGCACAGGCTTCAAGCTAAGGAGCAGTGGAGCAGTCGCCATCAAAATCCACAACGATAAGCACCTTGTCATCAGCTGCCTAGAAGTAGTAACTATTTCTGCTCTACGAATCCTCAAAAGCAGGCAACTGAATCGTAAAAAATCTGCAAAGCGTGTAAGTAAATAACTTAAATGTATCAGATAAAATAATGCTGTACGATTTTATTTATAGAGAGATTCAGGACGCATGCCTCGTAAACTGTAATTTGAGGGGAAAAAATCGAAACATCTTGTATTTAAAAAAATGAAATGTAATATGATCGATTGAATTTGTTCAGGAATATCCGGGACATAGACTACTGTATGCAATAGGGGTCTAATCCAACACCTTGGATTTTTTTACCACAGTGAACATCTGAAAGGTGATAAACACGCATAAAAACATTGAATTTATTTCAAAATGTCTATATATATATATATATATATATATATATATATATATATATATATATATATATATATATATATTTGAAGCCTCGTAGGTGATGATGTGAGAATTGTTTCGTCCAGAACGATTCCCACATACGAAAATCCTGAGACTAACCTCGCAAAGCTTGACAGGAAGGCGAGCATCCTTACCATCGCTATTTTTCTGCCATCTCGATGGAGCCACAGACGCTCTTGTCATTAGAACTAATTCCTAGCTGCCAACTTGGCACAAACTGTCTTTTATTTACATATAGCACATCCTGGTAAGATGGTGACGGTATTGTTTCCCTCTGTAGTCTACCAGCAATAATATAAAGCGCGTTTTCTTGATCATTCGTCATTCAGTTTTCTTAGTACTGTCAACATGGAATATTTTCATCCAGCGAATCATTATGTCATTGTGACACCAGGCTTAAGTAGGGTATCATACTGTTACTGGTCACGCAGTCTATTGCGAAGCTTTACAGAAATATGTGATGGTACTTATCACAGCCTTTATATAAGCGAACCACTAAGCCACGAACCATATTGTCAAATCATTGATTGTACTACTTATGGGCACTGTGCAGTCTTCCACATGCGGCAAGAAACACAGTTACCCTGCTCCGAGGAGTACGTAATGAGATTTTCAAGTGTCTACAACAAGAAGGTACGGCTTAATACCCAACAAGACAAAGTAAAGTGTGATGGCATGCACCAGCAAAAAGGCAAGGGCTAGGTGTACGCTGCCATGTGCAAGAAACTTGGGAGAAGATGACGACAGCCCTGTTGATCGCAACCAATCATCAGTTGCAGTAACACCAGCGTAGATTCATTCAACAAGAAAACGTCAAAGAGGTATGAATAGACACTTGATTTCGATGTAAGTCAGCAGTAATATGCATTATAAAATTTGACTATACCAACTTCCAACAAGTATTGTTTGGATGTTTTCGTGTGCACTATGTCTAACCAAGAGGACAACGTATTTTTTTACTAGCATAAATAGAGCTACTGATCCCTCAGTTGTTAACTGATCGCTAAGGAGTAAACATCTTACAACAGTGTTCTCGAACAAGAATGAATACTATGAATGATGAACTACCAGTCGCTGCTTAGTGTATGCCAGGGTTTTTCACACATATCCACTTTTCATATCTTCTCGCATTATGCGATTTATTAAATGTCTTGTTGCAAAAATCACAGCTGTGCTCATTCGTTACAAATAAAGCAGGGATGAAAATGTAAATACATTATATAGAATGCTTGTCCAGTCAAGTACAAGATATTGATGATAAAGTATGATATTTTTTAACATCAACACAACAGGCTAATATGACCAATAAATACAATTTATTACAAGTACTCGCATAATGCTTTAAAGAGCAGTTATGTTTTACTAGTTGGATAATAGCGTTTTTTATACTGGTAATGCCCCGCACGCTCATCACACTCCTCATGCTCCTCCTTATGCTCCTCATGCTCCTCACGCTCGTCCTCACGCTCCTCCTCATGCTTGAAAAACTTACATTTACCTGATGGTCATATGCTGTTTCTCGTTCGTATCAGTAATTTGTTGCCGATGCGACTGCATGCCATTGTGTGTTGCAGGCAGTGGCAGAGTTCGAGGCATTTCTTGACCTGGAATTCGGCTACACCTACGGCGTGAGCATACGCGCGATGGACGAGGCCAGATTGTTCGAGAGCAAGATATCGACTGTGACCTTTCACAGTCCAACATGCCTCCAGGCGCACAACTACGACCTCTCCATCTGCCGTAAGCATCCTGCCGTATGCATTTAATGCTTTCCAGCCAGCTTCACTCCATGCCTATGCTATCTCATGTATTACCATGCACTGCACAGCTCTAACTTAGCTGCACATATTTACTACTCTTTATTCTCTATAGCTGCGCCTGTAATTTGTTGAAAATCAAATGTTCTAAAATGCAGAGTTGGTTGGTATTTTGTCAAGATCCGCGGTGGTATAAAAGTCAAACCATACGCATTCCACCACGTTAACTGGATTCAAAACCCAATAGAGTCACTACCGATTTTTCACAAGGTGCCTTGACCAAATAAGACCATGAACGCCAATAAGGTCATACGATTGTTATAAAAAACCGACCGCGCTGAGTGGGAAGTAGTGGCGTGTTCTTGTACGCAACTGCCATCTAGGGGGAAAACAAAAAATGGAGGCCACCTCTTCGTTTAGTAGCCACGAGGTGCGCGCTAGTTTAGTTTATGTTACGACGCGAAGTGGTTGATGTGATATTTTGGTGAGTGAATATCGCTTCAATCTATGTAAATAGTAAAGAAACTAACTAATTGTATATATATTATAACACCTCTGACTGTCTACTTTCGTATACAATATCAATAGTAAACGATTTTTGAAGTCATTGGGATATAGAAGCAAAAAGTCGCCACATTGCAAGTGTTCCAATTAACGCCAAGGTGAAAATGGATGGGTGTAGACCAACAAGGCCACTTGGCCTTATTGGTCTACCCTCTCTAAACGCCGTAATTATGGTGGAGCATGTACATAAATATTTCTTTATACATTACAAATGTACGGTAGCAAAAAGTTAGTTAATTTACTTGACAAGTGTAATGTTACCGAACATTGCAACGGGAACATATTTTCTATTACATTTAACGTAAAAGTCCCATATTCTCTTCCAGTGGACAGGACAACTTGTCATTTACTGAACTTTTGTCAACACCGCAACAGAAAAAAATCCTTAAATTACAGGGGTCAGAGAGTAAGTCTTTCATTATTCAAAGACAATGAAACACCGGAAAACATACCCAACAAGGAGAAAGAATTAACCAATGTCAAGGGCAGAGGAGATCATAATGAAATGCCACCAAGGACACGCAATTTGACAAAACAGTCATCACACCACCAGGTTCCCAAGAAACGAGCTATGCAGGACGATTGTGCTACTCCTAGCACAAGTGGCATGAACACAAGGAAGAGCAGTTTTTTACTGTCCCATCCGTAGAATTTAATGAAGTAGCCGACATGATATTGTGTAACACATGCGTTGTGTATTTTCATGAGAAAAGTGATCGCATTTCAAAGCGAGCCAAGATAGGTAATTGGATATGCTCTGGTTGCTTGGAATCTGACTAAGTGTGAGGACTTATGATCAATGTTTTAATTTTTACAATGCTTCACATATGTTGCTGAACAGTTATTAACGTGCATGCATTTTTAGTGCAGTATGTAAGACTTTACCTCTCGGCCAGATATTTAGCAAAGGATCAATAACTCTTATGTAGGATTTGTTTTTTGTGATCGAGGTTGACTAACAACTGCAATGCTCTTTACGTCCGATTCGAAATGTTTGCAACGAAACAAGTTTATGTGTTTTTTGGGCTAGTGTTAACACATAAACTTATTGTAATCTACACACATTTGTAGTGGCTGGCCTTATTTGGAACGTATGTTCCTAAAAAGGCCAATATGTTATCTTTCCTACTAACAGTTTTTAAGTACACGTAAATATAGAAATATATATCATATAGTCTGTATTAATGTTTACAAGACAACATAATATACTTCTAATTTTTTAAAGCGTTCATTAGCAAATTTAAGGAAATGGCAAACAGTCAAACGTTAGCATGGCCTTATTTGGTCCAGGTACCTTGTAAGTAATGTGGCGGACATAGTCGTAGGCTGCAGTGTTTTTAGGTTACTCCTGCTTTCCTTGGCCGTGCATTCCGTCGCTGCTTTAAAGTCACCTCATATTACTTTCACCAACGCTAAAATTCTTGCTGTTAAGCATTAACGAATGCATCTTTATTCACTACATACGACCCTTACTAACGTTGAAGACTTCTGTGTTAAGCGTTAATAAGAGACCTTGATTCACTCACTTCATACTCGTCAAATACAATCCTTACCAAGCCGAATACCTATATGTTAGGCGCTAAACCAAAACGTATTTATTTACTCACTCCATCCATGTTCACCACATAGAATCCTTATCAACCCTGAAGACTTCGACGTTAAGTGCTAACCTAAGCGTCATTATTCACTCAGTTCATACTCGCCACATAGAATCCTTACCAACACTGAAGACATCGATGTTAAGTACTAACTGAAAACGTCTTTATTCACTCACTCTGTAATCACCACGCACAATCTTTACCTACTTACCAACGCTGAATTATTCGATGTTAGGCCAGGGTTACGATGATTTCACGTTAACGTATCACTCACCACTTTATCACGTTCACGTGTACGGAATTCGTAATCAATTGAGGTGCCATATTACGTTTCTTCATGTAAGCCGCAAGCAGGCAATAAAAATGTGGAATCAGTCGTCGAGTATGATATTAGAGAACGTTGAAATTAATAGTGTCTCTTACAGCCCACAAATATATCTTGATATTTTAAAACTTTGATGAAGAAATTATAATTTTTAAAATCTTTTTTTATTTGTTCCAAAGAAACTGTACTGCCAAGCCGTGTTTATGGCAATTATAGGTTATATTGCAGGTTACACGTAAAGTTAAATTGTGATATTTTTGTATTGAGTAGGGACTACCTATATTTTATTACGTTGCGAGTTTTACCAAGGAGAGAAAACGGTAAATGTTGCAAAATAAAACAGAGTGGTTTACAGAATGTCTCAACAATTAAACTCTTTAAAATCAGACTTAAAATACGACTATTAGGTAGGCCTAGCGTAAGTCGTATTTTGTAATTGTTTTAAAGCAGCTTTAGTACAGCTGGTAGTGTTACTATTCCTGCATTATTTTCAACTTTAGCATGGATGTAGGTTATTTAGAATTGATTTAAGGACATGTCAGGATGCGGTAGGCCTTTTATATCGGTACATACAAATGATCTAGGCACATAACCACCAAAGTGTTTCCTTATTCTTACATTTTATTTCAAATTTTCACCCTAATAAATAATTAGTTTTAAAGTACTTTAAAGTACATGCATACTGCAAATGGAAAAATAGTGGGGCTGTGGTATCTATTAACTGTGTCTCCTTATTGGCTGTTCATTTTCGTCTGCGCATCCGTTCCTTTTCGCTCTTTTCCCATTCCCTAGCGAAGTTGGTTTAGGTTAGTTTAAATTAATTGATATTAGGTTACATTAATTTAGATTAGTTTAAAATGTGAAGTAAAATATTTGCTCTGTTCAAATATCTATTTTTGTCAGGGTTAATAAACTACTATAACAATAAATACGCAGCACTGCTCCGCGGCTCGCGTCTATGCAGATAGTGCACGCAGTTCAAACCAGCGTGTAACATGGTATTCTCATGTATTACTTTCATACTCTTTAGCCCACAGCATTTAGTTCAATAACACCCCTTTCGCCATTTTCTGCCGCGAGAAAAAAGTTTCGAGACAAATGGAGGGACTCTAATGGACACACACATGTGTGACTCACTTTCTAAAACGTTATTCCGATCGATCTGCAGAGTTTATTAAGATTGATGTTCATTTTGATAACTGATTCACGTTGGTGATCAATGTCTGTTTAGGAAAAACATCTCGGATGTAGACTGTATTCATTTCTGGCAGAATAATTCACTTCATTTTCTCGTGACCGGAAATGACAAAAAATGGTGTTCCCGCGGTTAATTTCAGGTACAACTATTCTAGTGCCAAAGTGTTTCAAAGTACTTCTTTTAGCTTATGTACAAAGCCATAACACGCTAGGATTACCGCTGAAAATATCATAGACTTAAAGCTTTTTCATAGAGACTTGCGTCTACACGTTGTGATAAGGCATGATTTGTGTGATCGAGTAAACCTCAGTGGTTGTACTATTGCATGCCAGTAATACATACAGCTGAATCGGTGGGTGCAGAAAGGTTTTTAGTCCAATATGTTCATTTTGAGAAAACTGATAAAAAGCGTCTCAATTGCGTAATATGTAATAAAACCAGCAAAAATTTATATATTAAACTTCTATACGTGCACAACAATGCCATCTAGCCAAAACCCTACACAGTGAACACATTCAACTTAAAAAAATGGTAATGTGCTATGACTGAAGCCCCGTTTGCATGGAAATACCTATTTCAAAACAAACATGTCTTAACAGTGTAGTATGTAATAAAACCCAGAAAAATACATCTGTGTTAGACTTTTGCAGTTGTCCAACAATGCCACACTGCAAGACTTACGTATACATGTAAAACATTTTCAACTTCAAAAAATGCCGTCTGGTCAGGACTGAAGCCCTTTTTGCACAGAAATACATGTTACAGAGTTATAAGCAATTTATAGGTTTCATGTGTATGTGAAATTAGGTAACACTGTATGATATAAGCTTAGAGTAGGTTACATAAAGAGATTTCAGGAATATAGGAAAAGTTTTGTCAAGGAAGTTTACTTTAAGTACTGTTTGGTATAACAGACCAAGAGAAAGTTATTTTACGCTAGTCATATACATTCATTGTTGGTATATTTATGGCTTGCATATATGCATCCATAAATAATTGACTGTACATTAATTTTTAAGTGAATGGAAAGAAATCCAACGTTTTGTTATTTTAATAAAACTCTTTACATGATGAACATAAGCTGAAGATTCCATAAAATAGTACAATGTGCGTTCATACAATATCAACTGCTGAATGTATACAGTTAGTCATCTTGAATAATGACATCAACATTTTCCAATGTTGGCCAAGCACAAATGTCACTATATAAGTCGGCATACTTTGCTGGTATGAATGGTTTGAGCTTTATGTCGTCATCAATTTTCGCCTTTTGACTAGGACCATTCCTTCAGGGTATGCTATTACCTGTATTGGTAGGTTTGCATATACTGAAGCTGTATGTACCATCGTAAATGTATGTGTTATCAAACCATAAATTAAATTGCTGGCCACTAATGTTCCAGGGAAGTTTTTGAAATATGTGAAATGCGTGGAAGAGTTTATACTAAAGTGAACTTTCTCTTCTTTTGGTGTACGTCTACTCCGTGTTTCTTCAGAACCACTGTTTTCGTACAATGCAGACCACGACTTTTTGAAGTAAAATACTTCTTTAACTTGTACTTCTGCGACGACAAACTTCCCTGGTTGACTGTTATGGATGATAAGATTGCTTATTTCTTCTACAGAATAAATCCTATCACGTTTTCTCAGCTCTCGCTTGATGGTTCCAAAGTTTTCATCACAGGGTTAAAAAGAATAACCCCTTGTTGGGAAAATTTGCACAATTTTCTCAAAGCGACTACTTTGAGTCAAACTTAACATCATTCTACACAACGTTTTTTTTATTTTGTCCATCACAGTTGTCTGCATACAGACGGAGCTCAGTTATGTTTGGTGGAACATCTCGCAAGAAATCATAAAGAAATGAACAGACCTCGTTCGGACATTTATGGGCTATTCCATAAAGATAAATGTAAAAAATGATGCTTTCTTTTTTATATCGTGAATACAGAAAACGTTTCCACGCAACTGTCTCAAGTAAAATGTCTCCTGGACAGGGATAATAGGTAAAGGAATAATTTGCATTAAATAATGGACAGAGGCAAAACATGTGGTTAGTTTTCAGACTTAGCTTCATGTTGAAACTTTAAATAAAATTTTCTTGCCCTCCGTTTGTGAATAGTTAATTGACAAATAGAACTTCGTTTTGCACTATCGGTTATGTGAGGATTTGTTATATTTCCTTATAGTTCTTCGCAAGTACAGCAACACTCAATTTGCGGTCTTACAAAACTTAAGTTGTAGCTACTTTTGAAGATGTCCAAGAACACGTGATAACTACATTTTAAGTCGGGATATTTATCCTTTGTTATGCTGTACATAGAATAAACACTAAGACGGGTATCCAAGTAGCCCTTTACCTTTCCTGAGTAGTTTGCTTGTTTAACCAGGAAACTTTCAATATTATTTCTAATGATTTCTCTGGTTTAAGGAGAGAGTGTGTTACACTGCTAAATTTACCTCGTTTGTCTTCTGGAGTTTTTCCTATTAAAAGTAACTTCCTGATTCGTTTAACCCTCTTATGTTTATGACATTCAAAGCCAAAAATTCTTTGTAACGAACTTGTGTGCGTTTGTTTCCAATAATGGTAAAATATGTAAATGTTTCGTCTACCTGTTTGGAAGAATGCTCTTTTCTTGTTCGACGCCGTACTACATCATGTGCTTCAATTAGGAACTGAATGAACAAACCCTGTTTGTTTTTCGATAGCAGGACATGCAAGTGCTTGTAAACGTCTAGTTGCTCATCTTCTAAGTTTCCCTCAAAACATTTAAATCTCTTGCAACTGCAACAAATTAAAAAAGACGTGTATGAGACTAAACCTGCAATCCATACAGTAGCGACATTAAAACAGTTCAGTTTTATTATGAGAAGTTTGTATAGTATACATAAAACAATAACCACATTCTAAAACAATAATTATGTAAATTAGGTTAGTTCTCCCTTTGTAAACATATGTTTGCTGTTATGTTTAGTTGTCATCACGTTTTATGTATACCTTTACACATTACACACCGCCAATTTACACAGTAAAATAATTACCTGCAAGAAGGTCCAGTCATCAAAGCAGGTACAATTTGATCCTTGTAAGCTCTTTGTTCTTCGCATTTAAACTTCACTTATTTCTTTATGTTTCTGTTCCGCTTTAACGGCGATCGCTTTCTCTGTTTACCACCTAACGCATTATCATTTTCTTGCACTTCGTTACCCATTATCGTTTGTGTGGTTAGAAACGTTTGGTGTCTAGGTGTCACATTTTAACACTTTATTAATAATAAAACAATGATCGTACATGGAAGTCAATGTGTAAGAACATACGTTACCAACTGCATTAGTAATAACGTTTCCTTCCATATAATAAATTTTGGAGGGAGTTATTAGAGGACAGAAGTCCTTTATGCATAGAGCCTTTAATATTGCCGTGGCTTCCAGGCAATTGAGTGCATCGGACTGAAGTCATTTGTCTGCCAAACGATAAAACACTATTCAAATACTTATTTTCCATGGTTACCTCATTTTGCCAATTTTTGTGGCTGAAGTTTTCTGCACCCATAGATTCAGTTAGGTGGCCATTTTAAACACCGAAGCAGTAAAGTGTTGCAGGTCGCAATTTCTTCAGAGTAAGTATCCACTAATTTGTTTTCTTGCATTTGAATCTCGGAAATAGTGGCGTGGTAAGTGCGACGCTGACACGCCTATATGCACGAACAAGTGAACTGGCGCACAATTATTTTGTATTACCCGTTTTTCTAAGAAACCTTTTTTTTAAATTACTTCGTGAAAGCCAATGTGGGTTTATATTTTTATTCGAGCGAATCGGGTAGCACGAGAATATTTCCAATGAGAGCTGCCTGAAAAGCAGTTTTTTAGCAATTATGAGGGGTCCCAAAATTGGTTTCTAATACGGTGAGTTAGTTAAAGATTTTAGTCAGCGCTTAACATCGAGGTCCTTAGCGCTGGTGAAGGGTGGCATGAGGTGAGTATGGAGCAGCACCGGAATGAAAGTGCCGGGGAAACGGGAGATCCCCAAGAAAACCCGCCGACCAACGGAATCGTCTGGCACGATTCCAACATGCGAAAATCCATGGACTGACCCTATCGGGAATCGAACCCGGACCGCCTTGTGGGAAGGCGAATGGTCTGACTATTTGGCCACCGTGGCCCCCCGGTTTGTAATAGGAATTATTGTTTAAAATAATCATTTAATCATATTTAAATGTATGAAGATATTTGCGACGATGTGCAAGTTGTAAGCTCTTATTTTTGAAAGGGTTACGGCAAAACCCGAGGGCGTTGTATGGCTTCTGATAATCTCAACTTTGTGCCACTTAAATGACGGTGTGTTCCGGGAGAGCATTAAGGGTGCAGTTATCAAGTGTATTACATTTAACTAGTCTCTTCGTGGCTGTGTTTTAATGATTAAACTTTTATATTTGGAGTCACTTAATGTCATGCATCAGCACTAAATATATTTTTGAAACTTAATGTGTACTTACTGTCGTCTAAAATGTCCGCTGTGATACTGAAATCAATAAATAATCAGCTGATCCCTAATTTCAACCTCACAGAACACAACAGTAGTGATAATAAACAAAATTGACATTTAAATAACTTATGCGACATTATGCAACACATGTTTTAAAATAATTAATTTAAGACCTAAGTTACAATTCAATTTAACAACATCCAAGACAAGAACCCAGGATGAGAGCCATTAGTGTAATTATTTTAGTATTTTATAAGTCTTACATAGGTAAAGTGAGCTTTATGTCTCGTCGACGAGTTCAGTAGAGACGATTACGCACACTTGAACACATTGCCCAGTAATTTTAGGATAGAAATGGCTCTTTTCTGGAAGAAATATAATTACATTGCTTAAAATGTTGTCGTTAGCACTACTCGCATTACAGACTAACATAATGAATTCTCCCTATCCGCCAGTTTACGTACAGGCCTGCTTCGCAGCCCAACTCAATGACGTAAGGTATCTCACGCTGAGTTGTAGCAAAGAGATGGTGCCACTGCACACTCCACAAGTGCATCGATGAACGTCTTAAGAGCGATGTTTTTAGGGTGTCTGATCTCCTACGTGCTGGCATTCCGTTGCCAGCCCATTCCCCCGATATTGCACTGTAGCCATAAAAGGCGCAACTCTACCAATACAAGACACAAGTATTCGAAGACCGTCACGGAGGAATCACAATGGTGTAACAGGAGCGACGCGGAGAACAAAATATGTCCGCCAATTAGCACCGCGGTTTCTGTGACCTCAGTGCGCCAAAAATGACGGACGCAAAACGAATTACAAATAGAAAGTACAACGATTTTATTCGTATCGGTATTAAATTTTGTTCTCAAATGTTGGCGAATTTGGTTGGTAGTACTTGCGTTTATTTATTTTACGAGAGATTTTTGTTAGTTATATTAAGCAAAACATAACTTTTTTAAGCAGATGTGGAATTATAACTTTATTTACACTCGTGGGAATGCCAAGTGTATATATATATATATATATATATATATATATATATATATATATATATATATATATATATATATATCATTAAACGGAAAATAATAAAACAATGTAAATTTTGGTGGCTATCGTACTAAAGGTTAGTATTTAGGCTAGTAGCAAGGAACTATTTACGTGTAAGGTTTTTTGTATAATAGGGACCTATTTGTCGTGCGACAGACAAACAAGTGTTCGCGATAACTAGGGAAAGGAATATTTCGCGATTTCAACGACATGCGTGTTAGAATGCATTGTCCTATTTATACACAAGCTCTGACCATTTGTCTGCTAGCTGCTACTCACTGGAACAACAGACAGTGAACGAATAGACGGGCTCGAGTATGCATAGTACAGTGGATGCCAACACGCCAATCATTGAACTCGGGAATTCTTCCTTTCCCTAGTGACAACGAAAAATTTTAGTGTCGCATCCCGCCCTTCGCGTCGATCCTTTCGCGCTATTGTGACGCCACCATCAGGTTGCAACTCGTCACGTACATAACCAGAAGAGTAATCTGTAACTTCGAGGAGAAACCTCAGAATAGCAAAGGCATAGAAATGGACGATCGCAGTTTGGTTTATTTATTTACGCCACAGGCGTGAGGAATATATTCGTTTTTTTTTAATGCAGCTTCACTCAACATACAAGATGATAAATAAGACAGTACCTACAGGAAGGGTGGATTATGTACACAATAAGTACTACATATGAAATATTTTCTTCGAAGGAAATATTTCTCATCAAACTATATGTAACATTAATAAAACGTTTTAGACACTTCAAAATTCATATTCCCTGTTTATTTATTGTTCAACGTGATAGTCTGAGCTGCATTTTTAATACGGCCGCAGTTTTTAGCTTGACAGAACAAATGAGAACATCTTAAACGATAGATAACCGTTTTTACTGGGATAAACACGCACTGAATTTTAATCATGATCGAATCTAAGAAATAATAAACTTGCTGTGAGTTTACCCATTATGTAGGAAATACACATGTACTAAAAACATATAGTAATTTGGCTTTGATATATAAGAAGAAGTCGGTTTAACAGATCATCAGTATAGAAGTTACTAAATTAACTGGTTGGTAACTAAAACGCTATGACACTAGACATATTTGCAGCATCAGTTTGAAAATTGTTGGAGGAGGTTGAATATTTAAAGTTTTTGACACTAGATGATTAACATGAGAAAGATGTTTTTGAAAAATAAATTTTATACCATTCTAAATTTATAAAAATACAATCAACCAATTTAAGGAACTATATCTTTTGAGTCTACTAACTTCATGAAGGTAGCAAATCGCCCAGTTTTTGTTCTACGGTTAACCACAATGTAACGAAACTGTCTGTATTATGAATGAGGTAATCATGTCTGCTAGATTTACAATAATTTAAATAGTATTTTAAAATCAACTAACTGTCGATATTGAAGAATTGTTGCATTTTATACGCCTGCATATATGTATATGTGTGCACGCGAGCGTGCGCGAGTGTGCGTGTAATTTTTGTGTGAGTACCATAATTGTTTCCCAGCAATAACCAGAACGTTAATTTTTATATTTGCACCCTGAGCATTACACATTTTTGATACGCAAAAAAAAAAAAAACAATTTAAATATATTTGCACGTAAACTCCGCATTAATTTGCAAGCAACCTATATACATTGTGTATTGCATGATTGCATGCACACGTGTTAAAAAATTTTCAAACATGTTGTTAAATAATTTTTTTGATAATGTGAGATAAAACTTCCGAGCATAGCCTTTAGTCACATTTTTTTATATTTTCATGCATGGTATAAAATCCACAAAATAACAACAAATTTCTGTACTTGAATATTTGTTTAGATTGATTTCAGTAACGAAAAGTAATACGTCTAGATAGTCTAACTTAAAACATAGTGTGTCGTGGCATGTCTGCTGGGCCAAAAGCAAAAATAGAAATGTCTTAAAATTTACATAAAATTGTTCAAGTTAGCGAGAGTTTAATTTTTTGATCGGGAGATCTGACACACCTATAACGAATGCAACAACTCTGACATTTTTAAAAAAGATTTACCATAAATATAGTTTACGCAAAAAGAACAATGCTATGCAGAGAGGAACACATTTCAAGAACTTTGTGGCGGGCACGAACCAAGCTATACGACTACAACCTTTCAATAGTCTATCCACAGTGACATTAGGGAAATCTTCTGCCCGGATAATACCTACACTATTTCACCGCAATTGTTAAATTGACAAAACTCTGATCAAAAATTCCCGAAAACGCAACAAACACGCAAAATTATCAGGACCACAAGCAACCGTCAGTTACACCAATATGTCATCTCAGGAAGCGAAAAGAAACATACGATGAAAATGTCAATAGTGTTAGTAAACTTACAAAACCTACAAAAGAGATATGTTTACGAGTCTGTGTCGTACAAAATGGCATAATTTTTTCAATTACACACTAGGTTTTTTATGTGCAGGGTGGGGCTGAATTCGACCGACAAACTTCGGGAGGTGATTCCTTATGAAAAAAAAGTAGAAACCATACGGGACACTTGGTACCTAAAACGAATATTAAGGGCGGTATTAATCCTTAATCACGTAAAATTTAAAGCGTATTTTTGTAAAATAATGGAAATTAAGAAGCAGTTAATGATAACGAGTTGAGCAATGTTTTATACCACCGGGACCTTGAAATACACATAAGAATCACATCAATACCTTGCACCCTAATACAAAATACTAGGGTGGCTACCCCTTTTAATACATGCCACTATTCTACCATCAGGAACTACGAACTTTTAATACGGTTTTCTACTAGAGAAGCACGTCAGAAGTGAAAAAAAGGTCGCATCGTTGTAAATGCGTAGGACCAACCGTTTTCGTGTAAATTTCGTAAACAGAGCGGGCTGCAGTAAGACAGTTCGTACTACGTAAGCAATACGGCAAACAAATTTGAATGGCTGGCTGCCTTATCAACTGCTATGACTGAGGGATGGGAGAGAATGGAGGCCTAATATCTCATCAACAGCTAAGGTCATTAGATACAGAAACACAAAGAACTGAACAATGTCAGAGAACCGGGAAAGGAATCGGCCATGACTAATATCAAGGGATCCAACCCATCATTCGCCTGGAGTAATTTCGGGAAACCGTGGGAAACAGGAACAAGGATGGGCGGAATCGGGAATCGAACCCGTATATTCTTGCAACGTATTACACTTACACCACCTCTCTCGTTGACAATAATGGAGGATTGTTGTTGAATAACGTTATCACAAACGAGGTTACAGTACAAGTAACAAATTATTTTAGAACTGTCTGAGTATGAAGGTACTGCTATTTTGTAATACCAGTTGTAACATGTAGGTTTGAGCCCTTACTTACAGGCATGTAAATTCTAAATTCTGGCCATGTTAATGTCATCATTTAAATGGTATTTGTATTTTTGTTATATTGGGGCCGAGTTTATTACTTAGAATTTGTAAGTTTCAATTTAAATTATTATTTTTTTTGTTTTTAGTTTTGTAAAGAATTCTCAGTATGTAAGTAAATGAGCAGTTTTGTGCAGCACTGGACTGCTTTGGGCGAGGCATAAACATATTCTAAGTGCAGTAGAGGTTTACATACTCTTTGTCGGAGTGCAGTAGGTAAAGAATAAGCACGGACGCGGCTGAAGGAAGGGACTGTTCCATGTACTGTGATGGCGAATGGATGTGTGTGAGCCACTGAGCTGCCTTGGGTCGAAGTCCTGCGCTTTTGAGTTCCACTGAAGGAATGAAGGAAGGATGTCCCGCTGGCCAGTCCAGGAGGCTTGCTGAGATCCTCCCATGTTACATCATGAGGTTTAAAAATTAAGAATTCCCGGTAAAACCTCAATCTTAGTAGTGTTACCGTCCCGCCACACAGTGTGTAATTTCTAGTATCTAGGTGGCCAAAAATCATATCTCGGAAACCACTCGGTAGATTTCAATATTTTTTGGCATGTAGTTTCTGTACGCGTAATTGATAAAATTACGTAGTTTTGACATGAAATTTTCAATTATTTTTTAAAAATCTAAGCATGAATAGCTTTATAAAAAGTTATTACGACTGACGCTGCTTTATTCATTCATCCAGGTAACGTCCAAAACTTAAAATGGGTGCAGAAACATGTACATTTTTGCATGTTTCCCCGCTTAGTGTTTACATGTGCCCACTAAGCAGAAACTTTCTTGTACTTAACTTATAAGGGTATATGAAAACGCGAATTGGCTGCTCGTATGAAAATTAATGTATTCAGACTATGTTTGTTTACTGTGTGTAACTATGCCATTCATCCGGTCGCGATGAAACTATGGTGAATTGTTGTACGTTTGCGAAGGTTTGTGTCGAATTTTTAAGGGGGAGGGGGGCAAAACATTATAGTGAGCCAGAACAGGTTACCATAAAATTGGCGGCAGAAGGGGGGGGGGAGAATAATGTTAATGGGGAATTGTGCGTGTAACCTCGAAGTGTTCTGCAAAAAATTTGTGTCATGTGAATTGAGGTGGGGGTGTTTGCAAAATGGGGTGGTTGGTTAAAACGTGGGACACAAAAAATCAAGTGCAAAAGCCCGCGAAATTTTCTGCTAAAGTACGTCTGATCTTTGGAGGGGAAACGGGCCTGCAAAACGGTGTAGAGAGACATACAGGATATAAAAAATTTTAATGAAGAAACAAAAAAGGGCATTGCAATAAATTCCTTGTATTGTTGTTACCTCATAAATCCTAAGAGGATACCCATTCACGCTATAACAAGCGTATATAAACATGTGAATTTATAAAATAAATAGACTATAAATAATAATGAAATATTATTCCCAGTCAGAATCTCCAGCGAGAAAAAATTTCATAATTGAATAGTCCACTTCCAAAACTCTCCTTGTCCATCACCTAGGAAAAATAAGTTCTGAACAGGTTTGTGTTACTTTTTAATGTGCACTTAAGTTGACGCGATGATAGTTTCCAAAACGCGCCTTATTCAATAATAGATATATTTTGGAAAACTGCTTTGGCCATGTCACAAATGGACTCGTAAATAATTTTTTCGCGTTGCTGGCTTAGTTTTAGTGAAAGTGGGCAATGGGAGTTTTGGAACTGGAATACTCGGTTTTATTCTGCAAACACGAAATTTCGAAATTCAGTGCTATAGTAGCTACAGCACAAATAAAAGTTACTCTGGTAATACAATATGATATTCAGCAGAATTAAGGATGTTGGAAAGGAAATTAATTGTAATGTTCTTCAAAGTCAGTAACTGGTTAAATTGTATCCCGCAAATTAAAAAATTTGAGGGCGCGGTTTACATCAGTTTATGTTCTTATATTTTTATCGGGCTTTTTTCTTATTTTAGACATAAATTGTGACTACGTTTTGTTATCATGAGACTATTTTCTCTGATAGTTTTTTTTGCATAATGACTCGTAAACGTCAAAATTTGTATTTTACGGTTTTGTGCGATCTACTAAAACCAACTGACATTCCCAAATGAAAAAAAAATTACAGTGAATTACGATTTTATGATCTACAACATCTTCTAAATAAAAAATTGTGTTTTTAAAATATTCTCTAGTTTTCAAATTATTAATTTCTAATGTCAGCATTTTTTTCAATACAAAAAAAAATTATTTGTTGTTTTTATAGGGGAGAACTTGCAACCTACAACATCGTTATTCACTGTAAATTTTTCCAGTTTGGTATGTCAGTTGGTTTTTAGTGGCGTGCTCAAAACAGTAAAATGCAAATTTTGACGTATATGAGTCGTTACGCAAAAAGTATGAAATAAAAAAAAAATTCATAGAAATAAAATTTAGTCACAATTTATGTCTAAATTAAGAAACAAATTTCTGTTACATATATAATTATTACGTGTTCTTCTGGATAACCTCACAAAAATTCCAATTCGTGTCCTCGCTTTTAATGTACCACCTCTTTTGTTCGAGATGTAATGACAGCGAATTTGTATGTGAACTGCCAGAATTCATACCCCTGTTATACGAATATGTTTATTGATCAGTATGGCGTAGGTACCAGAACTGGATTCTTCTCGCAACTGCCCACAACCCACTGTTTTCGTATGTAATCCTCGTTAGTCGACTACAGCGATACATGAACAGAAATGTGAGGAATACAAATAGTATGTCTGTAATCACACACTAACTTTAAGCACACAGACAAATTATAGCGAATGCAACAGTACTCCATTGTTAATGTAACGTGTACAGTATATGCATATTCCTCCATTATTGTCAACGAGTGAGGTGGTGCAAGTGTATCACGTTGCAGGAATCAACGGTTTCGATTCCCGACTCCGCCCATCCTTGTTCCTTTTTCTCATGGTTTCCCGAAATTATTCCAGACGAGTGATGTGTTGAATCCCTTGATATTGGGCATGACCGATTCCTTTCCCGGTTCTCTGACAGTATACAGTTCTTTGTGTTACTGCATCTAATGATCTTAGCTGTTGACGAGCTGTTAGGCCTCCATTCTCTCCCATCCCTCAGTCATAGCAGTTGGTACGGCAGCCAACCATTCAAACGTGTATGCCGTATTGCTTACGTAGTAAGAACTGTCTTACTGCAGCCCGCTCTGTTTACGAATTTTACACGAAAACGGTTGGTCCTACGCATTTACAACGATGCGACCTTTTTTTCACTTCTGACGTGCTTCTCTAGTAGAAAACCGTATTAAAAGTTCGTAGTTCCTGATGGTAGAATAGTGGCATGTATTAAAAGGGGTAGCCACCTTAGTATTTTGTATTAGGGTGCAAGGTATTGATGTGATTCTTATGTGTATTTCAAGGTCCCGGTAGTATAAAACAATGCTCAAATTGTCATTATTCAATGCCTCTTAATTTCCATTATTTTACAAAAATTCACTTTGAAATTTTCCATAAATAAGAGCTCAAACCGCCCTTAATATTAGTTTTAGGTACAAAGTGTCACGTATAATTTCTACTTGATTTTTCATTAGGAATCACCTCCCGAAGTTTGCCGGTCGAATTCAGCCTACTGTACCTGTATACTTAACATTAAAAAATTTTGTGAACAATTTTTATGATTTTACTGACCATGTTTCGTTCGGTGTAGTAACTGACGTTGCCGTTGTGTATGGTGTACTGACTTGCATTTCAGTGTGTTCACGATTTTATTGTTATTAGCTTTGTTACGTTAAATTCCCTCTGCTTAGATGTGATTTATTAAAATTTTCTGCTGTAGGTCCTGAAGTTCCAGTTATAAACGTGAACGAAACAGAGCTGGAAGACTCAATGGATGGGCATGGCTTGTATGACATCCTGGTGTCATGGACAGAGCCGACCGTCGAACCCGACTACTACGATCTCACTCTGTTTGTGATGAGGCCTCTTGAAATTCTTCATCAAGTAAACACAACAGGGGTAAATATTTGTTTCTAAATTTTGTATCTTAGTATAGTGCCACTTATTATAATAGATAATGTAGCTAAATTTTTAATACCTTGAGGAATTTCTCACATGCACAACTAAGAATGTTAGATTGATGGTTTTATTCAAAGATACAACGGATTTAACACAAATCCCTTAACTTGTTACTGGGTATTACTGTGTAGTATTGTTATAGGGAATTCAAACCATTGTCTTTATAGTAGTAATGTCCTTGTTTGTATGATGTAAACAACCTCATTTGTGTCGACTGCAATACAGTGGTTTTTGTTCGGATTTTATGTTTCGTAGTAATTTGTTGGCAAGACTATGGAATTATGTAATATTTTTTGTATATTTACGTGTTTAACTTCAGTATGAAACAAAAGTTAATTGTATGGATTGTATAAGTGTGTGGACTCGTGATAGTAATTTCACGATCAACATCGCATATCATTTAATTTTTGTAATTTATTTGAGTCAAAGAGGAAGCAAAGGTGAGTAGTTTCTTCCCGCATCCAAAACTTTGTGATGCCAAAGTGACATGCAAAATTTGTAGCTAAGTGTTCACATTAGAAAATAAAAAAATTCAATAACTGGTGAAGAAAAGGAAACAAGTTAGAATCTATTTCAATGGGGCAATTAACTAAATTAGCAATCAAATAATAAAACATGAACTTATGAAGAAATAACTAATATTTTCTCGTGTAGACTGTGTTTATTATAGTCATTGTAGAATATAACAAAAATAGCAAATTCAAAATTATTGCAGCTTAGTTAACTGTGGAAAAATTCTAAGGAATAAAGTGTGAATATTACTTCCACGAAATGAAGTAAATCCTTAATGTTTCCAAAATCCTGGGTAAAAATTTAGTATTTACTTTGATTACATAAGTGAACATCAGACGGGAAATAAATACAGATTGAGTTTGTCAAGTTCTAGAAAATACATGCAAGCTAAGAACTAGTATCATAAGACCAAATTCATTTTTGAATCCAAGAAACGATTGTTGGCACCAGATACTGTAAAATAATGGGTTGTTTCCTGCCAACAACCGAGAACTTCCAGAATGCGAATGCACTCAATGGTTTCTACATTAGATTTAGAACAGAAGAGCTACTTGCTGAGTTCTATGTTAGGACTTATCAATTATGTTAATTGGCTTAGACATAAGTGGTATGTACCTTGTGTATTCTCGGTCAGTCCCGTTAGACAGGCGTTAAGAATTCATAAGAATTTCTCAAGATAAACATGCTTATATGCTGTGCATAATTCCATGGGTGGTTATGCGACAGTTACTTTCAGTAGTAAAAATATGAAGGTCAGGATTAGGTATAAACTTCAAAATTACAAATAGTTATATACAAGAATTAATGTTTAATAATAGTAGGTTACGGTAATAAAAATGATATAATGAAAGAAGTTTGTGCGCAGACAGCATATACAATACCAGCATATTATGAGACAAATCCTAGGTTCCTTGTAAATGCATACATGAATAAAAATATGCAAGAATGAATTTGAGAATAGAAAATTTATGCATTGTGAAATTTCACCATTAGAAATTTTATGTGAATCTTGTGTCAAAGGTCGACAGACAAGACTTAAATTTAAGAGAGTACATGGCAATAAAAATATGAGATTTCTCTTTCTATTGCTACATTCACTTTGCTGTGATATATCTACTTGAAAGCAAAGCTGAAGTTCTGAACTGCTGCGTGAAACATATTTAACTGGTTGAAGCAAAGTTCAATGCCTGAATAAACAGGTTTAGATGTAAATGTAGTACAGAAAATTTTAATAATGCTATTCAATACTTATGTGACGAGAAAGGAGACCAAATAGAAGGTATTACACAATACTTACCACAGCAAAATGGGGAGATTGATAAGTAACATAACAACGCAGAAAATACTACAACCATAATCACTGACCAAATATATTTAGGAAGAAGCAGTTTACTCATTTGTTTGGGTAATTAACTGGCTAGGCTACCTATAGTTTACAGGAAGATACTGCTAGAAATATAGGTTTAGCATTGTGAGATAGGTTATGACAAGCTAAGACTGTCTGTATCATAGACATACTTCCCTATAAATAAAAGACAAAAGGATCATAAACCGACAGATAAATTCAAGAAGTTCTTCTTGAATGGGTACATCTATAAAGGCCACAGATGAAGTAAGGCTTAATGAATGTGCTAATGGCAGTCACCGGAACTTCTCAAATATACTGTTGAGATACTGGCATGTACTAATGTGAAGTAAGTAGGCATAATGTCTCGTCGACAGCAAGGTCATAAGGCCTATATGCATGTAGCCTACTAAGGTTTTGGGGTTGCGCTACATAAATGTGTTTGAGAAAGGGCATGAGGTATGCAGATTCTGACTGGGCTGCAGAGTGTGTAAGTAGAATAAGTGATTTAGGCCTTTGTTTATCTTTGTATTATAGTTAAAGTGGCTACTATAAAGCAGTATTTCTCAAAATATAACAATATATGCTTATATCCATGTCTTTTCCACCTTCCTTAATGTCTGACCTTAAAAAAAATTTCCCAGGTTATCGTTAATTCAATGTTTACCAGGTGAACTATGTAAAAAAAAAATATCTGTTTGAATTTGTTTTATTGCTCGTGAGATATAAAGTAGCACAATTTTCAGATGTCCTACATTTAAAAAATATTCAGTCGACATGAATTAAAAAGGGAAAGTCGGACGAAATAACTAAGTAGCCTACTAAATTTGTACCGAATTGATAAAATACGGAGATAAGGTTTCTTTAGATACCCCATGTGATCAAGAAACGTTAAAAGAATTTTTTTTAAATTTAAGCACAGCAAGAGCAAAATAAATACAAGATCCTATCAAGTACTATATGTGTACCGAATTTAAAAATCCACCGATACCTCATGTAATAAAAAATATATTGAAAATACCGCCAATTTGAACATTTATTTGCAGACAGCATTGCAGATGTGAATTAGTAAGTAACTGAATTCAAAAGCACATTGTTTTTACTATTTACACCTCAAACCACCATACTCGCTCGACAATTTTGGTTGTAAAGAATTTGTTGTTCTCTCTACTTTGGGGTTGTAAGTAAGTCTCATTGCAGGATATTCTGTACCCTGAATAACAGGAAAGGATGGTATACTTTATTTTGTGATTTCATTTAGTAGTTCATTTACTGCATTGAAATAGTATGAATTAAATATAGGCTATCTGCAACTATTTTAGGGTCTGCAGATATAAAATCAGTAAATTTTAGTTTTACAGCTGAACATAGTTAATGTGCTTTCCCTGTTGTGTTTTTACGATGTTCCATGTGATTTTTTATCTATTTTATGAGTTTTCAATCAGGTTGTTGAAGTAATTCTTTTCTGCATGTTTTATAACATTGTTTAAGGGTTTGCAATATATGTTGTATTTTTTTACGAAATTATGATTGTTGCTAACTCTTGCTACTTTGTGAAGTTTCTATATGTTTTCACAAAACAGCTTTATTCCTTTTGTGAGCCATGGGCTGTTCTTGGATTTTGTGTTTTGATGGGTTAGTCTTGATGGATTTTTTTTTTAAATAAGAGGGCTTTATTTATGAAAATTTTGAACTTTTCATTTGTTTCCATCCACGCAAATATTGATGACCATTGTTCTCTGAGAAGATAATCTTTGAATTTTATGATGTTTTCTAACTATTTTTTTTTCTTATGGAGAATGTTTTCAGATGGCACATAGAAATAAGGCATATTTAATGCTTGTGCATCATTGTCTGCCAGGCCATTTACTACTGCGAAGCAGTGCTATGTTGCAACATGATTACTCTCAACAAAAATATTATCAATTGCTGTTTGGGAGGTCCCATCAATTCTGGTAGCGAAATTAACTACAGTTTTCAAGTTGTAAGTTTTAAATACACTGAATGTTAAGTTTATCTGTTGCTATCTATTAAGTAATCATAGGTTAGATCAGCAAACAGATGTAAAGGTTACTTTCGAGCAGTTTCAAAACATTATTAAAGTTGCCAGTTGGGGCTCTGTATACGTTCAAAATAATTATTTTTTTTTACTATTTCGGTTGCTAAGCATACACAACTGCATTCGAAAACTTGATATTCACATACAGTATGTCCATAAAGTCGTGGTGCACTTTTTACTGGTCACAGGAAAGCAATAAAAGAAGATATAAACGTGAAATCTGCACCAAATAAAAGGAAAAATCTCCAAGTTTCTGTAGTAAGATGTGCGCGCGCGGGCGGATACAGGTGATGACGGAACACCACCAACTGCGCAGCAGCGGCATGTCTACGCCAGTCTAGATGTGGACGATATAGAGGAAAGTTCAGTGTGTTCTGAGGCTTGCCAAATTCGAATCAGTAACCAACGTGCAACGTGAATATCATCGCGCGTATGAGAAGCGCCACAACGTAGGAATAACATTACTCGGTGGGATAAGCAGTTGAAGGATACCGGCAGTTTGTTGGACAAACTCCGTTCTGGTAGGCCATCGGTAAGTGACGAATCTGTAGAGGTTATACGGGAGAGCTACTTAAGAAGCCCTAAAAAATCGGTGCGTGCATGTGCTCGACATTAACACCTACGCAAGACTAAAGTTTATAAGGTGTTTAAGAAGCGTCTACATTTTTAGGGTTACAATTTGCAGCTGTTGTACGCAATTAAACTGGCGGATAGACCCAAACGATTCGTGTTTACTACAGATATTCTCCATGACATTGATAATGATGAACGATTTCTTCAGAAGACTGTGTTTAGCGATGAGGCAACATTCCATGTTGTAGACATGTTCATCGCTAAAACGTCCGAATATAGACTGCTGAACATCCTCGTGCCTGCGATGAGTACGAAGGTAGTGTAGCACCCCTGAGAACTTATGGTGTGGCCTGAAGCATAGTAAAGTGGTAGGTCCATTTTTTCTGCGGAACAGACTGTGACGGCAAACATCTATCGTGACATGTTGGAATTGTATTAGGTGACACAATTTCCAGAAGGTGTCATCTTTCTCCATGACGGCGCTCCTCCCTCTACACCGCCATTGTTCGTGAGTTTCTGGATACAACATTCCTTCAGCGGTGGATAGGCAGGGGTTCATTCAAGTCATGGCCACCATATTCCCCGAATCTGACGCCCTTGCTTAACTTGCGGTGTTGTGTGAGGCAACATGTGTACTGTGAATGACATTAATAGTTTAAAACAGAGAATGACAGACGTTATTCACTCTGTTACACCAGATGTCCTTTGCTGTGTGTGAGAAGAACTTAAATATCGTTTAGATGTGCGTAGGGTAACAAATGGATGCCAAAATGAACTGAACTGAATACGTATGAAACCTGGTGAGTTTTCCTTTCATTTGCTGAAGATTTCACATTTCTATCTTGTTTCGTGGTTATTCTGTGACCTGTCAAAGGTGCACCATGACTTAACGGTTATACTGTATTAAATGTACGTCATTTTTATAACTAAATTTGAATTTTCTTTGCATACTTGACCTACGATAACTAGAACAGAGGGAATAACAAGGAATTTTTATTTATGAGTTTCTGTCAAACATTATATTTGGAAGTTCAGGCTGCGTTCTGTAGACAATTATTCTAGGCATAGTGAGAGTTAATTGATTTTGCTAGGTACACCCCTAATATATTTTATAGAAGATGTGAACAATGCAACTATATTTAAAATCATCAAATCAGATCTCGCTGGACAACTGCTTTAGTTATATGGGTGCAAACAATGGAATGTCCTCTTCCCATGTTGAGTAGTTTACTGAGCTTTGAAATTGTGATATGTTTATTTCATAGCAAAAATTGGTTTCTTTTTGGAGTCCTCAAGTTTATAGCTCGTCGAGGTAGACTTTAAAATGTGTGCAGTAAAAACTAAGACGAATTTGACAGGAGACGCTGATTTATTTAATACTATCTCAATTGAAAAAAGAGCGAAAACACAGGCTGGCATGCTGAAAATTCGATGGAAATTTTACTCACTCTTGGTTACCTAGTGGAGTGGTTGGGTAAATGTATAGTGCCAAAGATGATGGAATAATTTAAAAACAAGTAAGTCGCATTTAAGTAACAAAGAAATGATGCTTGTGTGTATTATTGGGCTGTGAGACGTAACGAAGTCTTCGGAGAATCCAGGAGATTTTGTGCCCCTGGTACCTGCATTGTTCATACAAGACTTTTGGTCAATTTGATTAGGTGAAGTTGCTACCCACTTAGCATGCGATCATTGGTAAACTGTTGGCACAAGTGGTTAATGAGCATAAATTTTATGAGTCGTGGACTGCATCACAAATGAATCACCAGAAAGGACTGATATTGGCTTAAGTTCCTTAAGCGGCTTTGTAGCGTGTCACTTTTGAAATGCAAATTGTTGCCGAAATATTGAGTGAACATAACTGGCCAGCTCATAGAGCCAGTTTGTGTATGCACATTATTACACTTTACGAGAAATATTTAAGCATCATGACTAGAGCCAGTGATTTATGGTGAAAATAATTCTGCATCAATTTGTTTCAATGCCTTACGTGCACACCTGCAACTCTGGTCTGTGGTGATTGGCAGAATATAATAGGGCTATTTTTACTGCAACCGATGGAAGAACAAATTGGAAACCAATATACAATATAAATGCATTATAAAAAAATCGCGAACGTGAAATTACCCTTTGTGCACAATGGTCTGAATCTTCAAGCAGCAATGAAAACCAGAATTTATGAGTTTTACATGTTTGCTATTTAAAATTCTTAGATTTCTTTTAAATGATAAAATTTCAGGGTACCTGTTAGTTGATCATTTAAAATAGCTCAAAATGTTTTGCTCCCAAATGTTTACGACCCGTCTATTAGTCTAAACTCGTCCAAATTCAGCACTGATTAATTTGGAATTTTTTTTATTTTAACTACTGTGTTGTCCTTCCCAGTAAGCATAGTTAAACTCGATTCGTAAATGGTGCCCAGTTTACGCTCCCATATTTTAAGCAAATTGAAACCACGATCTGTATTGCCATTCTTTAACTTATGTCACGGACAGACTTTAGTTAAAAAGAAAGGAATCGTGAAAACACATTTTTTCAAATGTTATGGCCTAAGTTTCCGTCCGTAGAATCTAAAGCTCTGCGAAAATTTGTGTTTGCCAGGACATTCATCATCAGGCTTCGTCATATCACGAATCTGAAATTGAAACTCTTGAAAGCGACAGTTGAAACTTGTAGTAACCTTAGGCCCATCTAGCCTCTCAGTAAGTTTACGACAAAAATTAACTAGTTTAGGGACAAATTACTTTAGGAAGAAACAAGCAAAAAAGATAATAACAACAATATTAATGTAACTATCCAGGGGGATATACTGAAATAACAACTCTGCGCCTCTCTTACATAAAGCATTTTACTTAAGTGGCTCAATACAGAGAAAATACAACCACGCAATTCAATTCCTATAAACACAATCCAATATCCCCCCTCCTTGTAATAGTATTTACATAACATGTTTCAGTCGTAAATTTTGCATCACTCTAAAACCCAACTGACACAGTATACAGAAGGTCAGCCAAAGCAATGGGCATGTTAAACAATATGATATTAACTTGCAAGGCTTCTCTACAATTTTTCCGATTGGATACATATCTCTATATATATGGAAACCATATAAGTGGTTACAATACTCTGCTTAC
>PNEQ01111454.1:0-23333 GCA_003012365.1 Medauroidea extradentata
ACATACATACATACATACATACATACATACATACATACATACATACATACATACATACATACATACATACATACATACATACATACATACATACATACATACATACATACATACATACATACATACATACATACATACATACATACATACATACATATAGTCTATCTCATGAAATAATTCCACATTTTGACAGTTCACTTCTGAGAAGTGTGTCTGTAAACAGGATTGTGGAGACCTTATTTTCCAGGAAGCCAGGTAGGTTTAAATATCCAAACAATGGAACAGCCAGGTACATTTCTCAGAAGATAAATGTCAAAATATGGAATTCTTTCATGAGACAGACTGTACATACATACATACATACATACATACATACATACATACATACATACATACATACATACATACATACATGCATGCATGCATGCATGCATACATACATACATACATACAGACAGACAGACACACACACACACACAAGTGTATAAAAAGGGTTCCAAAAGTTGGTGTAAAATTAAATGCCGGGAATGTAAAAAATGGGTTCTACTCTGTAACATTTGTTTCATCGTTACCAGTGGGACAGTGATAAATATAATGTTTACCAAGACAGCTAATTGTATGGTTTTTGGAAAGCTCTTGGAGTTTGAGCAATACTTGTCAAACTTAAACCCTATACGGATGGATAAATTAGTTTCATGTGGAAATTTACCAACTGTTTCAGACAAAGGCACAAGATACCCATATGGAACTGGACAGCAAGCTACCGGTTGTGAAGATTTCCCATGCAGCTACAGTACCTGTAACCCTAACCACGTCCAATAACAGTGCAGCATATAACCCCGAGATCGAATTGTCAACGGACACAGACGACAGCTCGCTAGACACTGCCACAGAAACAGGTGTGCATTCATAATTTTTCATTACAACCAGATGGAACTATGCCATTTGATTCCATTGTTTTTGAAAGAAAAAACTTAATACAGAAATGTGTCTGTTTACGTGTTTAGTGAAAACTGAATGTAGTAAAGATTTATATACATTACATTATAATCTACTGAATGGGTTTGTGACGTCACAGGTGTAGATCATCAGTATATTGCAGGGACCAATAGTTTGGGTCACGAACTTTTCACTAAAAGAGCCTTGCCCCAGTTTGTTTCAGTGCCTTACGTACACATCTGCAGTTCTGATTCGTAATCACGTGTTTGGATATTTAACTCTCACGTGTCTTGAGGTTCCACCAGCAAATCACAGACATGTGGTGTTGTAGTAACCTTATTGTGATTGGCAAAGTCAAATTAGAGACGTCACTTCCAGAAGTGACACTGTCGATGACCATGAAGCAGAGGTGCAAATGTGCACGATAGGCACTGAAACAAAGTGGGGCAAACTTCTTTCTGCAAAAAGTTTGTTGTCCTACTGATAGTGCTGTATAATGAAACATTTTCCTAGTAATGCAAAATGTAGTGCCCTGTCTTGCTGGAGAATTAAAAACGTCAGTGGCGATGCGTGACGTAATTTGAAAGGCAAGCTACTAATCATATTTGCGAGTTGCGACTACCAGGATTTTAGCGCTTAAAAAGGGAAATAGGAGGGGCGGCTTAAAACTAGGAATATTTTTAACGGAGAGAGATAATAAAATCGACTATAGCATATTCCCTGGCAACAAGCATGGCAGCCAGTTTAACAACTGACGTAACGGAAATCGTAACGGCTTGTATGGCAGCTGTTAAGCGGTATCTCGTCAAAGATTAATTAGTGAATGTTTGAAGGCAATATGACGGGATGTCGGGATACCTAATACCTTAAGATAAAACCAAGGAGCCAGCCAGAGAGTGGGTCATATTTTCACGTTACTATCTACAGAAAGCCGCGTTAGCGGGGGCGTGATTTATGGGAAGGGGGAAAATTTCCCCTGGAATTAGAAGGATATGTGTATAATTTTTCTTTTATAATTTGTTATTTACATAATACTAACGTAAACACATAAAACCAAAGTTTTATTAATAAAGTTTCTAATTTATACATGCTTAATTAATAAAAAAAGACGCAACAAGGTCACTGTCAAAAAAAATCATGCCCCTCCCCCCACCCATCAAGAAAAACCAGAAATGACGCCCCTGCGCGTTGGGAAATCACGGCCGGTGATGTGGCCGATGTTCGAGGCCACTGACTGTAGAGTTACGGCATGCGCATTATTATAAACATCACTCTCATAAAGCCTTCTTTTAATATCCTGTGCCATCAACACTGTTGAACAATTTTTTTTTACAAAGAAAAGTTTTGGAAGCCCAGTTGCCAATAAAGCCTTAGTAATACTAACTTTGCAAAATTGAATAATTTTCAAAGTTAGTTTTAGTGTTACTAAGGCTTCTTTTGGCAACTGGGTTTCCAAAATGTTTTATTGTAAAAGTAGCCTACTAAAAAATTACTGTCAACAGTAGATCTCACAAGGATAGTTCAGATCAGGTTATGAGAACTGAGCACAAAACACCATTGTCGAAATTAATTCTGCTACATATCTACAAACATTTCGAATGAAGAGAAATTTAAAATAAGATTACAAACATGTTGACTTACGTACATTTCAGGTGTTTGCCTACCTTCTCTGATGAGGTCACAGCTATGTAGAATAGTAAAAACACTGCTGGAAAGAGGTTTAGCATGTAATCCACTCACACAAGACTTGCATCCACGTTTCCGTTTCATTCATTTTATGTATCTTGGATTTTCGTCTCGCAAGACCATTTTTAATTCCTAGTTTAGATAGCGCAGCTAATAATGGTAAATCTCAACCCACAATAACCACATTAAATAAAATACGATAATATTCACTTGACAGTATTACTGTGCAGCGCGGGAACTTTGCTAACATATTGGATTCGTAACTTGTAAAACCAACTGCCGGTGACCAGTGTTGCCAACTGAAGTTTACAGGAAACCACTAATGGCATTGGAATATCACCAGAGATCTATCTTATCAAAAGAAAAGAAAATTCCAATTTACTAGTACCCGTTTAAACAGTCTTCGCCTTCCTTTATCCACGTATAAGTTACAAAACTTGACCGGCAATACATTATCTGAAATCACAGTTACTGGTAACAAAATCACTAAAGTGGCAGTTCTGCTAGGTTCGGCTATATTCGGATCACTTCGGTGAAAAAGCACTGCAATCGTAGCTTCTAACACAGCGTCCCGTAGCCAATCCCCTCCCGTGTTCCTTCCGCCCGGCCACCCCTCCAACCCCTTCATTCCTACCGAATATTATCGCGGCAACTCTATCCTCTGAAAGCGTTATTGGAAGCGCTTTTAAACAGCTTTCTATTGTTGTTTACAAGTTCTTCTTATCTTCCGATTGACAGTGTTGTAACCCGAGCGGAATTCGTAAAAGATACACCTATCTGCACAAGACATAGTTAGCTTCTTATAGTAGAGACAAGGTTGTAAGTAAATATTTATTATAGCCAGAGCATTGTCAGGAAGCTGCCTGGGCAAGCACTGCTTGCCTTGCTTACCCTGACGAGACGCCACTGATTGTTGGACTGACTTGCAGCAGATTATAATCACATGTTTTTTTTAGAAGCTTTTATAAGTGTCCACAATGTACCAATCTACGAGAAGCAAACAAATCGTAAATAATAACTTTCAAGTACTTTGGAAACACCACACTTTCTAGTCTTTTGAAATGTCACACACTTTCAAGATACAATTTCTGAGCCCTCTAACATGGCTAAAAACTTTCCTACTTTATACACAGCTATACATCAAAATTTATTACCCGAATTGATGAAAAAGTAATTGATAGTGCTAGAGTGTAGTTTTGTAAAATTTTCCTTCAAAAAAATTATATGGGTACAGTTTAAAGTCTCATAGTTTCAGTAGTAATGTTACAGCTCAAAGCAGGAGTAGGTCACAGTTTAATTTCTCATATTTCAAGCAGTAGGGTCACAGTTTAAAGTCTCACAGTTACAGCAGTAGGGTCACAGTTTAAAGTCTCACAGTTACAGCAGTAGGGTCACAGTTTAAAGTCTCGCAGTTACAGCAGTTGGGTTACAGTTTAAAGCAGCAGTAGGGTCACAGTTTAAAGTCTCATAGTTGCAGCAATATCATCACAGTTTAAAGTCTCATAGTTACAGCAATATTGTCACAGTTTAAAGTCTCATAGTTTCAGCAGTAGGGTTACAGTTTAAAGTCTCATAGTTACAGCAATATCGTCACAGTTTAAAGTCTCATAGTTTCAGCAGTAGGGTTACAGTTTAAGAGGGCGAACTAGAGTGGCGGGAAGTTTGAAAGTGAAAAGTTGATTATCTGATGTTTAGGCCTGGAAGTTGTCTGGATTTGGTGATATATTGGTGGGCCAGTTCCCAGCGTCTCAGTTCTGAATTATTATTGCTATTAGAGGGGGTAGTGCCCTCACCACTCTGGTGTTGAAACAGGAGTCGCTAGGTGTACTGGTTACAACCTTCATCAAGTTAGCCATGCTGCAGTGTACTATTGCTCACAGCCCAATGAAGCTGGCTTAGCCAGCGAAATGTCGCGACCACACATCCGCGCAAAATGTGTTTTGTCCTGAAAGTAATGTAACAGACAGAGCAGAGGTACAAGTACTTACAGTTGATACTTGTAAACAGGTACCTGCACATGAAGGAACAACACATATTTTTCCGCGGAAGCACGGTCGCGACATTTGGCCAGTATTAAACTGGCTTGTCACAGGGTATTTTCAAGTTCAGTTTCAACTCCTAAATTTATTGTACATATATTTTTTAGAATTTTTTTAGACATGCATTATTATTTAATTTTTATTAGCATGCTAGTTGATCACGTTTCTAGTAGAGCCGAGTAGTGAATAAACAAGAATCTTTTTCTGTGCTATCTATCTAATTTTGCAGTTTCAAACATTCAGACTTGCAGCAGGGAAACAAAACTCTTATCAATATTGCCCTTTGTTTAGCTATTCCGAATATTAGAGTATTGCCTCCATATTTTAAAACTCGGTTCAGTATTTGCAAATTTATTAATTCATGTGGAAATATTTGTTACCATTTATTCAATATGCATTAGTAATATTCACGTACCAGTATTCTAAGATTTTTTTCTTTACATGTGACATGCACACATATTATAATGCTGCCACACACAGTGGTCATGCATTCTGCTATTGTGGTAGCAATGTGTAGTGTATGTATACTTTTTTAATTTATGTAATTAATTAAATTACTTTGGTTTGTTTATGTACATTTATTGACAAAAATATCTATTACTTCATATAAAAGACATTATTTGAAACAATTGTATGTAGAGTAATTTTATTTTTTATTTATTTATTTATTTCATTTATTTCCACGTATAGTTCAGCCATGGGCCGGTTTGCAACAAATACGTGATACATTGCATCATATAATTTACATTTGCAAAGAAAGAAATAAAAAAAACGATTGAGTGATAAAGTTTGCCTTAAAGAAATAAATAAATCAAAGAACAAAATTTGCCTTAAAGATAACTACCTTAACATAAATTGCCTAAAGAAAAAAATTGAGTTACCTAAACAAAAAAAAATATTACAAATACAAACATTACAAGTATTAACATTACAACCGATTCAGTGAGTTTGTGTCATCTAATACAGAGCAGACCTTTAGCCCGTTTGAACAAAATTTGCCTTAAATTAACTACCTTGATATAAATTGCCTTAAGAAAAAAAATTGAGTTTAAATAACTTATGTTATATATTATTAGTCTGGTAAAGTAACCTTGTTTTCTTACTATTTTTAGTATTATTATTTACAATTTTCTGATTCCCTGAATTTCTAAGACCTAAACACTTGTGAATGTGGAGGAATGACTGCTTTTTAAACTTTTTATAAAATTTTGTGATTTAAATTTTTTTAGGTGCGAAAGTAGAACTATAGTTTGTGCATAAAGACTATAATAATTTTAATATATCTCCAGTTCTGGTCTCCTCTATCTGTTGGACTAGTCTGTAAATAACTGAATAAAATTATAATTAATGGAATGGTATCCGAGGGCAGAGCATCGTACCCCAAGAGCAGTCTTCTGACAGGTGCTCGTAGGCATCAGTCAAATTCTGAAGGATGACATGAAATAAAGTCATATGATGGAGATGCCACAGACTGGGAATGGCAGCACGAACGAAAGTACCCCTAGAAAACCTGCCGGCTAAGGGCAACATCCACCAAGTTTCCCACAGGTGACCACCTCGCTGGGAAACAGCCCTGGATCACATTGGTGGGAGGTAAGACCTCTAGCCACTGTGCCAACCACGTAGAAATAAAAGAGAATGTGGTGTAGACAGGAGGTGTGACTGTTACAACAGGGTGCCACAGCAGCTCGGTGGTGGACCAGGTGGCAGCGGTGATGGACGCCCTCAGCGACGCCAAAGAGGCCACCCGCTCCCACGTGGTGGAGCTGGTGCGGAGGCTGGCAGCCGACCACGACAGTGTCTCCGAGCACAACGCCAAGCTGCGGGCGGAGAACGAGGACTTGCGGCGGGTGTGCAGGCAGCAGGAGGAGAGGATAGCGGAGCTCAGCAAGAAGCACCAGGAGCAGGAAGAACGCATCACAGAGTTGGAGAGGCGTTTGCGGGAGCTGCCATCTGTAAAGGTGAGCTGTACAATGCCTGTCTAATGCCTCCAGGAGCCGTTAAATGGCTTTACTTCAGCCAAAGATTTTAAATAGAGAATTTATGTAAAAATCAATTGTGTTTCAGTGGACAATTTTATATGTAATAACACTTTCAAACCAAAAAGCATTTTTCTTGTATAATGTCTGGAAAAGTACTACTAGGCAGGTGAACATTATAAAAATTTTGCATTTTGTTGTTTTATTTGTCATTATATAAAACATAATTTTTAACTTTGAAAAATAAGATAGTTTATTGTTTGAAAATTCCTTAATATTACTATATTTCTTAAGAAATTCTATGCAGGACACTTTTTTTTGTTTGAAGAATTGTCTTATAAAATTTGTCAGTTGAGAATTAGTTTATATGCGGATTTCCTATTTAAATAAATCTCTGTGGCAGAAACTTGGTTGTCAGAGCGCTGAAAGCTAGGTTTCACCCTCTTGCTAAATTATTTTATTTTTTACATGTTTAAAATTGTGAAAGGAAAGAATATGCTGGAAAATATTATCATAATCAATGTTTTCTTTTCTTTGCTCTGACCATGCTGATGCAACTAAAACCATAACATATATTTTTACGTAAATAATATACTTAAGCAATTAGGGCTTAGTTATATTTTAATACTTTAGTTGTCAGGTTTGTACTGTGACATATGATAACTAAAAAATTATTGATTATTTTCATTTACATTCCCCCTGTCTCTTTCCATCCATCAGCAGAATTTTGAATAAGTGTAAAATCCAATAATCCAATAACATTGCAGAAGAAGGAAGTCTTTTAAATTATTTTTTGTCAAGAGGATGCATTATAGTTTGGGTTAAAAATGTTTCACTATAAAGACTTGGTTGTATTTGAAGGCACCAAAAAAAACTTCATTCAGTTCACCAGGTGTCATTTGCGTGATTAGGCTACTGACACATAAATTTGCCCGGTTTGCATTTTTCTCTTAAGCAAGATGCCTGGCAGCTGAAAACTTGTGAAATTTACTGCACTATTGTAATTAACTTCATGTCAGTTGCTTCATACAGTTATTACTCTTGTGAAAGCACATCACATGGAATACCTACTAGTTACAGATGTGTGTGTACTCGTATACTCATTTCATTATTTACGTAGTCCTATAGATTTATTTTTCTAAGTAACATATTTCTATGTTTATTTAATCAGCTGGACATTTATTTTGTAGCGTCAGATTCAGTCTGATAGGAGTTTTGAATTTTCACCAGGAGATGGTGCAGACATTCCATGTGTGCTAGTCACTGTGATAATGCAGTTTACGTTACAACACTTCCTCTTTGCGATGTACCGTCATCAGAGGTTACCTACAGGTTGCTTATTGATCTGTTTTGACCGTGTCATCGCGGCACAGTCTATGCTAAAACACATAAAATCATATGCCTCAGTTAAGAGGAGTCTTAGCTGGTGTCGAAGTTCCACCTTTGACGCTTGGGAACAGCATAGCTATAAGAGCCAGTGTCCCACGCTTGACGAGAAGCATATCGGCTCTATTCGCAGTGTGCCAAACTGACGTGCAAAATGTTTTCCTTGTAGTCTTTTTCCTACGGGACTTAACGCTGTGACCGCAACATTTTATTTTTTAATAGTATGAAGTAAAGACCAACGCATCCCTCTCACTTTGCACTTTACAAATTACGGTAATATTTTTAGAGTTACAGCAGTCTAAAAAAACAATTTTTACCCATTTTGAGAGGCCCGAAAATCATGTTTCTAGCAAGCGTGCTGAATTTTTTAAAACATAGAAGCATAGTTTCAGATGTGTGTTCTTTTTGTAGATAAACATAATATGAATAAGTTAAGTGGTTTCGCGTATAAAAGAATACGCGTGACCTGCAATGCCGTCCATGCGCCAGGCGAGGACTTCTCACAAGTTGTTGCTTCAACGTTGACTATAAATGGAACACATGTTCACTTATTGTAGTCGTATCACAGTTGGTAGAAGTGGTTCTCTGTGTAAACTTACACAATAACATTAGAACAGATAGCAGAGAAAGGACTGGGCAGCCTTACATTTGTAATAAACAACCTGAGAAATGTAACAAAGCTTTAAAAAAAGTGTTTTTAGTTAAGTAATTAAGGGTAAAACTTTCTAAATTGTATATATTAAAGTAATAATTTAGATAATTTTGAGTCTGTATCAGTACTTCATTATTCAGGTGGTTGGTGTGAATCAGACTTCTTGGAAACTGTAATGAAATTTTAGCATAAATTATTAGATTTCCTGTAATTTGTTCAATTACTTTTAATTTTACTTCGCCTCCCCAGAAATCCCTCCAGTTTTTAAATATACGTACATACTATTTTGATTGCCAGTATATGCAAGTTAATAAGTATTCCACCCATTATGGAAACAGTTAATTTATTTATTACTGTAGTAATATCAAAAGCATTACCAGAATGCTTTGTTTGTTTTAATCCCAACAATTGAATTTTTGTAGGCCTCTTCTCCTATCCTCATTCACAAAGAAAAAAATTCTGGCTGCAAAGGTAATCTCATAAAATGAAAAAGTTTAATTAACGTTCAAGTTAATAAACTTTTAAACTAAGTATATTTTGCTGCTTTTTATTGATCTGAATTCAGCTATCACAGACACAAGGCATACCTTAACTGCATCAGCATTTTAATATACTAAGAGCTCAAATTATAGTTTGAATGCATAAATGTGCAGATTTGCTTGAGCTTTCCTTACATGCTATTGAAATTTTACTGTCATGTTCTTTTACCCCATACAGAGGAACATAAATTTTCCGTACAAGTTAGGGAATATTCACTATCATTTAACAAATAAATTTACTGATATGAAAGAGTAGTATTTAGTTTTCATCACAACGCAGTTGACAAAAATTTATCTGAGGCCTTGTTATTTCTTGTTTGACAAAAGTGTATGTCATATTAAGTCAAAATCTATCGACACAGATATCTAAGCATCAGGTGTATCAACTTACATGCAATTTGGTGTAAAAGTGAAGATACCATACACAAGGTAAAGTGTCTATGATAAGGAGAAACATAATCAATTTTTCAGTTCAGCGTCGTACAATGGCTGTCATGTTCACTATGTATTGTAGTTAGAAAGCTTTACATGAAAGGGTCCATAATTGACCAGCTGGGGTACGTAGCCAACATTCCAGAAACTTTGTTTTGCATATGGCAGCCTAGAACGAAAAATTACACTGACCACTTTGGTTGCCTCTCGATGTTAATCTGTCACACAAGTTTGTAGTTTAACCACAGTCACGAGTGAAACGAAAACTGTTGTCAGAACATTTCATGTTATCTCAGACGATCCCAGTTGACGTAAATACTGGATGACAAATTCAGTCATGGCTATGTAAGAGTATACCAAAGAATTTTTGGCATTTGCAAACCTCTCGAACACTAAGATAATTACATGGCATATAATTAATACTTAAATCCTGTGTAGTGGTAAACAGTATTTGACCTCTTGGAATGTGTTCCTGCTTTACCTAGGTATTTATCTGACATTAATTTAGTTTTTTAGATGTCGTGTATGTTGGGTTCATTCAATAACTATACATTCATAAATTAATTTTTGTGTCCTCTCTGGATCATAAGAAAATGTTTTAACCCTTTTACTGTAACTCTGGTGTAACATTTTATTTGTGAATTAAAGTAATTTGTTTAACAGTGTGAATATATTTTAACTACCCACAGACAATTTTACATGAATTATAAGTCAAGTTTAAAGTAATGTACATATTTTCTGGAAAAAATTTAACGTTATGAAAATCACAATAAAACATGATGTAGGGTTTTAAGAGATGTTGGAAACTATGTTGATACAGTACTATTTTAAATAATTGGTATATGTCATATAAAAGTTTTACAATATTCTGTGGGTGTTATTTTGAAATATTTACACACAAATTGTTTTCTCTAAAGTTAAAGTTGCCAACTTTTTCAGATTTATCATATGGGACATTTCCGGCTACTCTACACACAACATTTGACCCCATCTTAAATGATCAAGGAAAACTATCGTTGACAGTTAATCAATTTTAATTTAGTATCACACATCATTTCTGAATGTCTAGGTATGGCACAATTTTACGTCATTCTGAATATCCCTAGAAACTGAACTCGTAATTCACTGTGATTTTATACTGCTTATTTATTTTGGTTTCAAAAATTATGGAATACGGGAAATATGGTACAACTTCTTATGACCATTTGGGATAATTCTTATAGCTTCAGGATATGGGAAATCTTGTACAAAACGGGACAGTTGGCACCTGTATCTAAAATACTATTGTTTGAAAAGAGCAGAATTACGTTAAACTGTACTGGATCTATGCTCAGATGTGTGAATAAGGGAGTGCAGAGTTGAATCACTAATACATAATTTGACTGTTTTAGCTCGACCCTGATGAAGCAGAGCCTCCCTCGGCAGTCTCAGAGCCCACAACGAGCGGAAGCCCAGTGTCGGTTATTACGTCCCAGCCATCCGTCAAGTTGGAGCCACTTGCCAGCCCCGAGTGAAGTTCAGCCCCCTGCGGCCAACAGCTCGCTCCCCCACTCCTCTCGTGATAACGTTGTGATCTCAACCGCTTGCCAGTGACCAGTGTGCCGGGAGGCACTGCGAAAGGGACACCTTGACTGTCCTTGTTCCTCCTACAAGTTCCCTTGTTTTCTTTTTTGAGACTCAACCCCAAAATTTTTAGTGTTCTTTGAAAAAATGATGTTAGTTCTCTTCAAAATGCTTGCAGGGATGGTAATGCCACCTACTGCCAGGAGGAGAACTGGCCTAGAAATGCGCATTTAGAATGGTTTATACTGAAGAGTTTAAACTAAAACCAAAGAGATATTTGTCATTGACCAGAAATTTCTTTCAACACATGCAGTTAGTGTCGTTGAGGCGCTTGAACGTCGTTCAGTGCTGGTTCTTTCCTGGGGTGTAACGTTGCTCACTGCGAGGCGAAGCGTGTACAGCGCCTGGCCACATTTTTTATGCGACAACCTGTAAGAAATGTTATTTTATGTTTGTTTGCACTGCTGCGTGGAATCGGCGTGGAAGCTCAGGAAGCAGTGATGCAGTTCGGTGCCTGAGCAGGATGTAGGTTCATGTCCTCGGCACTCATCAGTCTGGTAGTCACGCAGAAGGAAGGTTCGACTCCAAAAACCCAACTTATAAATAAAGTGACGGGTTCGACAGAACGTAGGGAACTACTGGCAAAATAATTTTATCAATTCAAAAGTACAAAGAACCATACAAAGGTGCTGTGTATTTTCCCCCAGCACCCTTATAGTCTGTACATGTATGAACATGTTGATTTTTTTTATTGATTGCAGATGTGTATATTAGTGTACATTTGGTGTGCTGGTTTCCTCTTTTTGACAATTTAATTGTGGACTATACTGCCTCTTCCCTGCAATTGAATACAAATGTTGTTGATTAAATTTTTTTCTGACGTGTGTATGACATGGTAAATAGTTTGTTTGCTGTCAACATCACTGGTATATGATCATAGATTTTTGTTAGTTCACATGTTTTGTATTTGATTATGTGGTCTCAGGCATTTCAAATTTAGAATTGAGGTGTTGGGTCTGAGGCTAAAATGATCACAGCTGAATTTGTTTCACTTATGAATGGCTTGAGAAGTACAAAGTGAAAAATGTTGTGGAAATAAAATAATGAACATGCAACTAGTGAAAATGCATTACAGAATACAGAATTGCCATACTAGAAGCTAACATCAATAGAATTATTAATTTTCAACATATTGAACAGTGGCGTACCCCTGCCACTCATTAGAAGCAACATTGCAAGTTTGAACAAAATAGCTTTTCTTTTACATCACCTGCACATCATTTTAATTTCATCACATTAGTTGTTACTGCTAATGATATTCTTCCTATACACATGTTGATTTTTATTGGCATGGTGGTAAGTGGCTTATAATGTTGGTCAGATACGTGTACAAACTGTTCACAATAAAAGAGGTGAACAATGAATTACTCATTCCAGTTATTGTGCTGCAGTTCTGTGTGTACAGTAAGGATGTCCAAAATATTATTTTATAAAAGCAACAGGTTTATTGTTATAGTAGCTGCAATAAATACACTAGACCCCCGATTTTACGAACCCTGGATTTAACGAAGGTAGCGATTCTACGAATACAATCTCAGGAACCCTCAAAAAATAACAAAATTATATGACAAAAAAAATTGTAAGGAATTATGTTGACAATGAATAAAACATACTGTATATAATTCACGGCATTAAAATATGAATTGTAGAGTTGCAGTTATTACTTGGTAAGTCACAATAAATAAAAATAAAACAAAAATAGCGAAAATCCGTTAAAAAAATGTGGCAGTGACAGTTTGAAAACCGCGCGGTGGCGGCGCCGCCTGTGCCAAGCCGGCCGGCCTGTCTCCAACTACGACGTATTATGATCTATATTGAGGTCGTACTATAGACGCAAAGTTCCAGCGCATGCGCATATGCTCATTTAACTATAGTACAGCCTCCTTCTAGGCTGTTTCACGACGTCTTATATCTCTCTCGTCTCGTGCCGAATGAGTTTACTTTTTTACATGAACCCTATAAATAATAGCGTGATATTTTTCTTTATTGCGTTAACACCATACGTACTTAAAACAATTAACTTGGCGCATAATTTGCTTAAACAATGCGTTACTGCGTGTCGTAAAACGTGCTTTTCACAAGTAAGCACGATAATAGCGCTACCTATTTTCCAAGTGAACAAACATTTGTCTCTGGGTATGTAGAACTTGAAAAATAAATAAACGTTCGTGTATTACGTAATCCCGGAACTCCAAATTTATTTTTACCGCATATACTGACTGTGAAAGTGATTATTTTCATTCACTTATACATGTGATTCTCGACGATTTTAGTTAAGAACGTCACAAAATGGCGTTTTTGGAACAACATGGGTTTATGCTACAGTGCCGCTATCTATCACCCATCTTGTGAACGTTCGTACAGTTGCGCTATCTGTCCGCTCTGCACGCTACTAGTATCTACGTTCTCGTACAATTCATCAACAACGTTGAGGGAATGTTTCTACGTTTATGTTATATAAAACTGCGCAATGAATAAATACATAAGCTTATTCCTTCTTTCTTTGGTGAATAATTTACAAGGGCATTTTACTAGTAAAGAATGCCTACTTTTTTTTCCATTAAACGCTACGCAAATCGGGCTATTCGCTCGTGAGAAGGCACTCGACAGCTCGGTTTTCTCTTTTTTTGGGGAGAAGGATCGGTCATATCTACAGCTCAACAGTGTGACGTCTGGCTACTGATATCAATTTATGTTTACATTATTACGTTAATTAATTTCCCGCAAAACGTTACGGAAGTCGGGGCCTAGAGACACTTTGCTGAAAAAATGCAATTTTAAAATTTTCTGTTAAGGAATGGGGTGGGGGGCAAAAATAAGCCGCTATCGAATTTACGAAGGAAGCGATTTTACGAATGCTATGAGAGGAACCGTGAGTATTCGTAAAATCGGGGGTCTAGTGTATGTGTGCTATATGGTAATAGCATCTTGCGGAAATATTTTTATATATTATAACGAAAACATTTAAGCCTATCAAGTTTTACAGTGTTATCCTTGATTTTCCAATTTTTTTCGTGGCTTTTTTCCTTTTTAAAGTTTTAAACAACCATGTATGAAATTTTTTATTTGTTTCCTTACTTACCAGGCTTTTATGATTTTACCTGACATTTGGAAAAACACTGATGTAAATTTTTGGACATCTATACTTGTCATATTTGCACCAATGGGAAGAAAATCAAATTAACTGCATTCAGTACAATAAACTTGTATGTATATATCACTGCCACAGAGTAAGCCATATTTGCATATCATGTGTTGTGCTGTAGACACACTGGAAAAAATTGTCTTCAAAAGTTTCTTTTACTTAATAAGAAACTTGTCTTGAACTGTAACAAATGTTCCAAATTTATTTTCTCCAGCTTTTTTACATGGAAGTATTTTATTACTGTTTTCAGTGTTTTAATAGTTGCTAAGTAGTTTGCCTGTAGAAAGTCATGTTTTTACTGATAGAGATTTTTGATTTACGTCAGAAGTAAGATTTGTTCAGTGCTGTAGCTAACTTTTTCTTGTATTGAGCTTACAGTGTCTCATTGTAAATATTATTAAAATATTATTTTTATTATGTACTGTACCTGATGCAAAAGAATTGTTGCTGTTCTTTGAGATCTCCTATTTAATCATCAAAGAACTGACTAACTATTTTATGGGTTGAATACAGTGGAAGAAACTTTCGTCAACCATAATATATATACAAACAATTGCAAGAATTTTGTAATAAGCGTAAACTTTGAACTACTTTCAGCGAACAACATTTATATGACTAGGCAACTTAATAATCACAATATTTAAAATATTTTAAAAAAATTAGCTGTTGTATATTCTGTTTGCTGAATTAATGGTGTTCATGGTTAAAACTGCAATTCTAGGTCGTAATGTAATTCTTACCTCTGCAAATTTCTTCCTGTTTTTGTGTTGTCTCAACTTCAGAGTAAGTGCCAGCACCCAAGCTCACTGCCAATACCTCGAAACATCTTTAAAACTGCCATTTACAAATATTTGTTCTAGAAGTGTTTGAAAGCTTTTACGAGTTTGTCAATGGATGCTTTAAAATATCTGCCTCGAGACTATTTGTTACCAGAGGACAGGAATTTTCCCAGAGCTGTGTCGTGTCGAGTGGGCTCAATTTTCCGTATCGATACATATTCCGTAGAGGAGCTTTGGGCTGCACGTGTAATTCGAAGGATTCCGACATGGTCGAGTTGGCAGGCTTGGTTGTTGACATGAGCATGCAGAGAGCAGGTCATGGCGTGCCATAGAGCTTTTGTTTCTTTAAGATTTTGTAGAAGTTGCAAAAGAAATTGATGAGAGAGTGTGCAATGTATACAAAAAACGGGTTTAAACAATCTTGTTAATTAAATTTATTTAGAAATTATACTGAAGAATAGTCAACCTGTACTTTGTGTTTCTGTGGACATTTTGTATCTTGTGTAGTGAAAGTTTTATAAAAGTATTTCAGGAAGATGTTTACATTCAGTACAGCAACTTTATATTGAGGGTTTCTCTGTGAATCCTAGGTTATCAAGTTAGGCTCATCTGTTCCTTTTGAGTGTGTGGTGTGTCTTGTTTGCCAATATTTATTTTGCTGAAGTCAGTATTTCAACATGTGCTATATCAATATAGTAACATATTTGTTAAAACATTGTTTTAGTTATTCAAAGTAACATCATAACCATTAGACCTTTATTAGAAAATCACCAGTTGTACAAAACCTTTTGTACTGTATTACAATTTCTTCATCAGATTATTACAAGCTATCTTGTATTGGAAACCATACCACAGCTTTATAATTTGAAAACTAGAGAATGGTGATTGACACATCAAGTTATCAGGCAACCCCAATTCCTGCAATTTACATAAAAAGGTTTTGACAGTCCTAATACTTAAATAATACAGAAAAGACAATTATAGGTTCATCACACATGGTAGCATCGTGGTGTATCAGACAGTGTGACATTAGTAGTAATTTGATTTTTCCCTTCCACTTATCTAAATACTAAATCTGAAACGTGTGTGTGGTGATCGTCATGAATTCTTGATGTATTGCAGTGCTGTGTATTTCAGCTGTGATTACATTATCTAGATAAAGCGGTTCTTCTTGTCTGTCTTCAAATGATCACCTTTCATTGCAACTGAGTTTATTTCGTGAATGCATGCGCACAAACGTATGCAGTCACTTGCTCTGCTGTCTGCATTAATTTATTTTTATTGGTCTGTAAACAGATTTTTAAATATTTTTCATCTTCATAGGTTTGGCCAGCATCTTTTTGTGTGACAGAATGTTTTTACTTTAATGGATTGCCTTTTTACCACTGCAAGGTTTGGACGTAGCAGACAATACAGTTGGACTGCTGGTTTTCTTGTGAGTACTCATTTAGCTCTCCAGTCTAGGGTTGCCAACATTTCCAGATTTACTGTAAAATACATTTTCAGCAGCTTGATACATATTTGGCCTCTAGTGAAATTATCGACGTAAACTATTACTGATCAACAAATCCATTTCAATACCACCTGAAATGTGCATAATTAAGTGTCTCACATAATTCACATATAGTAATTTCTTAACATATTCCTGTAGTAACAAAATATGTATGTAGAAGAATCATATTCTTTCTTTTCCAATAGTAGGTTTTAATCACTTTGACACTGTTTATTCATTTTGGTTTCTTAAAAATCTTACGAATATTTGGCATCCTGTCTAAAGTCCATTCAAAATAATTCATTTTAACAATAGGATATGGTCAATCCCATACAAAACGGAATAGTTAGTAACCTTACTCCAGTTGTCGATGTTTTAACTGTGCCACTTTCCAAAAATGTTTGACTTAGGATTTGCAGAAGGTACCCTGTTCATGAAATTTGTTTGTAATGTCATGATAGTACAATGTTAAATTTAAATTTTGAACATGTTTTTTTTTTTTTTTTTATATTTTTCCTCAAAAAAAAATAGAAAAATAAAAAGCCTACCTCACAAAAGAATGTTGTATACCATTAGAAACTGGCTTACCTCGTGATTATTTGTATGGTAGAGCAAAATTAGGTGATTTGCTGGTTATTGATTTTATTTTGTTTTGTTTTTAAAACTATTGATGTTTTAAAATGTAGAATGGCTTGGTTTAAAATAGTTTCAGAGGCTACAGTTTTAGTTGCCACTGTCAGTGAAATTTCAGCTTCAATCATTGTGTCAGTATTGTAGAAAGATTGTGTGTGAATGTTATTAAATACAATGTGCCAACAATGGCATGGATAACAAAATACAAAAAATGTTGTGAGGCCATAAATGTACGTGAACAAGAAACTTCCAGAAATATTTTTGTGCAAATTTTTTGTTGTAACTAGTAGTGTACAATGTTTTTGAACAAGCTGTTAAAATACTTTTTCTCTTGTAATACTTTGTGATGCGACATCATCACAGTTTGTACAGTAGTTAAAGCTGGACGTTATTAAAAACAAATTTGTGTAGAAAAATCATGGAAAACTTCATTTTCAAATAAAAATATGGAATGTTCTCTGTTTCGTACATGTGTGCAAATTTTTAATCATTAATGTATTTCATTTAATTGGTGTTGATCAACCCATAATTCACAGTTATGAGAAAAACAAAATTCTTAGCAAAATTTAAATTGGTTTTAGGCAACGAATGTGCAAATTTCCTAAATATTGAGGCAGCCCGAGAGGGAAAAAAACATGTTCTAAAGAAGAAAGTTTGTACAGTGAGTGTAACCACTTTGTAATGGAAAATTGATAAGCATTTTCAAAGTGAGTATTTTTGGTCTGTTTTTATTGTTACTGTTGTATGTTACGTTTGAGTTGTTTTGTAAATATGCTGTGAAAGTAAACATTGTATATAGTATTAATAAGTAAGTACCTACTATAGAAAGTATGTGGATAATTGAGATTATAATTTGTAACCATGAAAGTTGTTTTAGTAGCCTGAAACACCAGGTTTGAAGTCATTGGATTATTGGAGAAACACTGCAATTTTTTCTTCAAAAAGACTTGAGTGTCATTTGAAAATAATTTTTTTTTGTTGCCCTATCTTTTGCTCTTTTGCATGTAATTGCTACAAACCAAACTAAACATCTAAATTTGGAATTACAGCAGTTTGTAAAGCACAATAGCATTTCACAGAACCTCTTTTTAAATGAGAACATAATAAGTGGTACCAAATATATGTGTTTTTATTTAATACTTGTCTGTATTTTTATTTATTACTTTGTCTATATTTTTATTGAAAGCTTCGTTTGTCCAAGCCATTATTTTTTAGTGTTCGTACTGCAGCAGTTTGCATACAAGAACTCGACTAGTTCGCCATCCTTGAGAGCAAGTTGCTGTATTCTCTCTCTTTCTCTCTCTCTCTCTCTGTCTCTTTCTCTTGTCTCTGCCACTTTGGACATATTCTCCCAACAAGGAACAGTTTAAAAATAATTGCAATATTAGCAAAACTGTATCATACAAATGAATATAATATTAGTAAATCTCATAATACGTGTTACAAATGCCACTCAAAATTACTTCTCTGGAGACAGCAAACATGGTTTAGTATGTGACATCTAATCTTTCTCAAATGTAAGGTTTCATGTGTCATTAAAACATTTTACATGTTTTGTCAGACAACAGACCAGTAGCAACTAGGTTTTAAAAAGAGTCTGGCACATTGTTTTGTTTATACTGTGTGCACACACAACATAACAAATGTCAGTATCATAGTGGTAACCGCTTGGGCTGCCCTCTGTTTTGCTCTGAGAATTTAGTATACAAAATTCTGAATGAAAACCTCAGCAGTTGCGTGCAGAGGCAGATGCTTTCATGTAAGGGGTTCACGTAATTCGTAGATGTCGTCAACTTGTGGTAGGTTTAACTACTAATAATTTCTGGAGCATTCACGGTGCTGAGTAGGTTTATTGCTTCATTCTTTTAAACTTCCTTTCTCACTTGTCACACTCAGTAGGTTACAAAGATAAGTAAATGTGGGACAGCGTTCCCCGATGCCAGCATCCTCTTGATAAAATTACACTGTCAAAGTTGTTCAAAACCACCTCCTTTAGGCCTCTACATGATTCTGCTCCCGCGACATACTACCATACCTATGACTGCTATAATAAGACTGGGGTGAGCGACAGTCTCGACGAGATCTCAACGAGATGGCAGTGCACGAGTGTGCTGACACTTGGTGACATGCCTTTTACAAACTAAATCACGTCCAGATATAAGTCAAACTGAATTTGAACATAGTGATTCTTGGATACATAATCTAAATTTTAATGACAATAGTTTCCTTAACAAAGTTATAGAACAATTATAAATGAAACAAACCTGAAAGTGCCCCAGTGGCGGACAGGAAGTTGCGGGTGAGGTATTGCATCCACGTTACGTGGGTTCTCTTTCCAGCCCACGTTCCTGAGGCATTGCAATCCCCTTGGCCTTGTGATGCTCTGTCGCAGTTCTAATCACCACACTGGCAGAAATTGACCCAATATTACCAATTACGGGATTACATGTTATGGAGTACAGTTACAGCAAAAAATTATCAAAATAAGTTTCTGGAAATTACAAGTGCTATGACAAAAATTAAAACTCGTGAAAATATTGTACCAAAATGACAAATTATGCTTTAATATAAAATTAAAAGTTAAAAAAAATCATATAAAGTTCACCTACAAACATTCTTTATTGGTTGGTAGTACGATTAAACAGTCAATATCTACTCTAACATTAAAGTGACATCTGGACATGATTGGTATAATTAGAGCAAAATATAGGACAGAAAATTATTAATTTTGGCTCACCATTGATGTTTTATAATTTATTCTTTAAATTAATACAGATATTAGACTCCTTACTATTATCTCCATAGTCGACTTCTTGTTACCGCTTTGTGGCAATGACGCATTTCACAAAAATTTTGTCATACAAAGTCTGCTGGATATGCCAGGCCTTACAAATTACTTGACTGGACAACGTCATCGCAGTATGGGGGGAAAGCTAAATCAAACACTTTGTACATAACAGCATGCAGCCTCAATTCTGCCCTAACACACTGGCAGCTTCTCTGTTGGTGAACCAGCATACCGGTTGTATGCTAAGCTCTGTTATGAAAGCAGTCAAACTGATATTAAGTGTTACACCTGAATCATTATTTATAAAGTACTGGAAAGAAATTGTACTGAGTACTGCACAATATATATAGCTCAATAGCTGTACCTTGACAGACATAAAAATAAATTGTACATAGAATTTTTGGAACAACGTTGATGGAATGCTTCTTATACCACAGCACTCCAACTACATGCACTAAATTCCTCAAAAGTGGCACTTGATTGTTTTGTAATGCGAGGATTTGTGATCTGATTGAGTCTAGCTGAAACAATGAAAATTTGTCTGTGTTTACAAATTAATGCGCTCCTAAATATACAAAATATTTTGTTTGAAAACATAAAAATACTTCACTTCAGATGCAGTTTCTATCGTGACTTTACCAAGGATGTAGTGTATACAGAAAGTAGTTGTCCATCACTGTGTGGTATTTTAATCAGTTTAGAAATGGTTTTCTCATTCAGTGGACAACCAGTGGATTAATACAGCACATTAGGAACATTTGATACACAATAAATACAGTAGTGTTTACATATGTGTGTGCATACATGTTAGTACAAAAAAAAATTCATTTTTCTGGAAGTTTTAAAACTGATTCAGGGATTGTGTCAATTAGAAAATTTATTAATAACTGACCCATTTGGAAGTCAGTAGTAGAATCATTAATGCAGTTTACTGGGGCACAATTCAACACAAAGCAGCTTACAATGTGTCTGCTTTGAGAGCTGCTAACAGAAGTAGAGAAAGTGCCTGGCCAAAGCAGTTCTCCCACTTGCTGCTGGAAAGTTCTGAACACTCGTTCATGTTTGCTGCATATTGTGGGTGTTAAATCTCTGGACTTGGTTGAGGTTGAATGTAACATAAATTCTGAAGAGTACTGCTAAACCAGACTAATTGAATCACCAGATTTTTTTGTTTGGTAACATCGGTTTAAAATTAACCACAACTGACACGTGGGAACAGCAGAGAGATGAGAACCCGAGTACAATGCTCTTCGAGAAGCATATCGTTGTAATCTTTTTCCTGTTGGACTTCAAAGTGGTGACACTAAAATTTTATTTTTGGAAAATATTAATTTAATAAAGGCCAAGGCACCCATCTTGTTTTGCACTTCACGAATTCAGGTTTTTTTTTTTTGGGGGGGGACAGCAGTCTTAAAAAAAGGCAGTTTTTAGAAATTTTGAGATGTACAAAAATCATGTTTCTAAAGAAGTGTGCTGGATTTTGAAAATTATAGAAGCGTAGTTGTAAGTGTGAGTTATTTGCGGGGATAAACGTAATATGAATAAGTTAATCAGTTTCTCGTATAAAACAATACGTATGACATGCTACAACGCTGTCCATGCCTCCGAATTTAGTTGGAGTCCTAACAAATACAGTTTATGAGTACAGATGGACCTATTGTAAAAAATATGCAAGATATTCCTATACACTGTAGTGCTTAATGGCTGCATTATTAAAGTGTTGATATGTAAAAACAATGTTTTATGGTGAAATGACAATTTTAATTAAAAATACTAACAAGTTGTAACTGACAAAAATATTTCAGCTTGGCTTTAAAAAGTGCTCTCTATACCATTGACATCTTATACAAATACATCTTATAGATGACTGTAGTATATCTTATATATGACATGATAAAGATCTTCCCAAGAAGAAAAATAACCAGGTTTGTTTGACCAATAATCCTTCAGCAACAAGGAAGTTGCACTAATGATGCAAGATGAAACCAGGCTGAAGAAACTTGCTAAAATATATTTGTTATCACTAGGGGCCGGAAAATTTCACGGATTCAATGACCTGCAGGTTAGAATTCACTATACTGTGCATACTCAAGCCCCGACCATTTGTCAACTAGCTGCCACTGAGTGGAACAACAGACAATGAACAAATATATGGGGCTTGAATGTGCATAGGACAATGGATTCTACTATGTAGGTCACTGAATCCGCGAAATTTTCCGGCCCCTAGTTATCACAGACGGGCAGGAACATTTTTGGACCCTGTGTCAGGTATTTGGAAGATTGCAGCTCGTGGGATAGAATGCTAGTGATGGAAGCACAAGTACTTACTATTTTATTACAGGCTAAATGAAGACATTCACATACTAACTTCAGTCAGTATTATTTGTTAATTAGCTGGTGCTGTTATAAGGAATTTTCTCGTATAAGTATACTTTAATGATTTTGAACAGTTTAACACCAAATATAATTACATATTTGCTCATTTTCTACAGGACATTTCAGAACAAATCTTAACAAAGTATCATAGTTACAAAAAATTTTGCATTCTTTATTTGATTTATAAACTGAGTTTATTGAATTATTTTAATCAATAAGTTCACTGCATGTCAGAAAATAAATGCAACTTTTGAGACCATAGCCAAGTTAAGTTTTGGGCCTTAGTGAGTTTTCACATATGTGTAGGCTACATGTGCTTGAGGTTTCTAGGCTGAATGTCATGAAAAACTATTCTCCATATGTAACATTTACATGGTTCTGTTTTTATGTATCACAATTTCAAAACATCTTAGGTGACAGTAAAAAATGTTTTATTTATTTTTATTCTTGACAAAACTGTCTTCAAAGTACAGTAAGTACAAACAAGTTTTTTACCAAGCAATGGACCAGAAAAATTTTTAATTATTAATGTCAATGTGTAAATAAAAAAGTTGCTGAATCAGCAGAGGAGTTCGAATGAAAAAAAAAAAATTTACTGACCTGATCATAACCTTTGTGTAAAGTTCAAACCGTCATGACTGTTATAATAAAACCAAGCTTTGTACTACGAAACCTTTTACTTCTCCTTTATAAACATTCATACGCCATGATGGCTACTTACAACTGCTACAAAAAAAACAAAAGAAAAGCAGACAACTGTTACCAACTAAACACGGTCACTCAATATTTGATTGTTTACATGGATACTGATAAAGACCTTTTTCACTCCCTCTCAATCAAATACT
>PNEQ01111455.1:0-23323 GCA_003012365.1 Medauroidea extradentata
GAAAACAATGCGAGACGGAAAAAAAAAAAAAAAAAGGCTTGATAAAGGCCGTGCTAGATTCGCCGTAAGAAATATAAATCTGCGCATCATTCACCTTTGGTGAACTCAAAAGTTATCATTATTATACACAAGTTAATATAGCAAGAATACCGATAAAAAAAATTGCGTCGTATTCACCAGTCATGGCATAACATTCTGTAATTGTTTCATTATTTACCGTGAGCTGTATAAAAAGTTATTAGGGGGGGACATACAGACATACATACATCCATACAGACTTACAGACATACAGACAGACAGACAGACGCGCGATCTCATAAGCCTATCTTTCCTAGAGGAAAGTAGGCTAAAAATTCGGCACGCTTATTGGAAACATGTATTTTGGGGCCCTTCAAAATGGTTAAAAACTGCTCTTTAAAACTGTCGTAAGTGGCAAAATATAAAACTAGGTTCGTAAAAAATAGAAACATTCATTGAATTGCACTATGCGTCCCACGAATAAAGTGATACAATCAATCACCAATCACCATCTATAGACTCACTTAACTGCCTTACTAAGTAAGAAAGCCTTAACTCTAAATTTGGAAGAAAAAAATTTTATGTTTAAATAGTTGGTACCAACACACATATTTTCACTAAGGATAAACGTCTTCTAACCAGTCGTCGCCTGTGTAAAAAGTTATTAAAATATTCCTCAAGTCCTAAATTTAGAATAATACTGAGAATAAAAGTCTTAAGTTGTTGTTTTGAAGAAAGATGTCAAAAAGCAATACCAATTACATTTTTAATTTTTAAATGTCATAATAAAAGCAAAACATTGCAATTATTTACAGAATTGAGAGTGTGTTAAGAAAAAAGAAATATTTTGCTCTCCTGTAAAATTTGATCTTTCGGAGTTAGGCAGCCGCCTACCTCACGCTTCAAATGTGTTGCACTGTGTTCTCAAACAGGTTTTTTCTAAGAAAATATTCCACGTGAGCCCATTGTGCCAACGTACGAAAAGAAAACAAACTTCAGACACGGTCGGAACCACATTGTTAAGACTCCACGCTCATTAAAAGCACTGTTTGTAAGCCCTCCAACATGGCTAAAACCGGCCTTTTCAGTCTTCCGTACTACAGAATGTACTAACCGGATGTATGTGAAACAAGGATTGCTACCTCCACTGAACTTAGTTGTAGACTTTCCACCAGTAAAATGATATGGTCACCGCTTAGTGTCTCATAGTAAAAACCGTTCTGCGGGAAGCTTGCACGCTAGTTCAGTGCTTGGCTCGTTGAGGCGACGCGGCATTTAATGGGCGCTTCAATGTCGATCTTACTGCTCCATCGCTTTTGAGCCTCTCACGCGCGGGTAGGCGGCAGTCTTAAGGGTGTTTAAGTGCGATAAAATCATAATTTTAAATCTTTATATCATAATGTTAGTTTCGTAGACGATAATTGTGAGTACATTTTACTCTTAAGGAACAATTTTTGCTCTCATAGTTTTCTCATAGCGGTGCAACAAAGTCAAAATTTGCTTGTTCTGCTGCCATGCAAATAGCGAAAAGCAACTGACCTACTCGAATAAAATAATTCACTGTGATAATACATCACATGAGCAATGTAATAAAGTGTTTAAAAGAACATAACGTTATATTTTTAATTTTAAAAAAATCGCAAAAGTGTAAGGAAAAAGTTGAAAATTCAGCTAGTTTTTTAAATACAAAAAATAGTTGACGGGATTTTTTAAAAAGGTTTTATTACGTAGCCTGTGGCATGTTGTTTCACTGTGAATTATCTCACTCACGTAAGTCAATTGGTTTTCACTATTGGCATGGCAGCCGAACATGCCAATTTTGACTTTGACGCACCGTTATGAGAAAACAATGCCAGCTAAAATTGCTTCGTAAGAGGAAACTGTACTCACAATTATCGTATACAAAACTGACACTAATTCATAAAAATATAAAATTATGACTTTATCACACTTGAACACCCTTAAGGGGTATGGTGCGCCAAAGCAGTGAATTTTCACTATTTTCGACATAACTTTTTCCCCTCGTTTATGATCGAAATTCAAGGTTCAACAATCTGGAAATTATACTTTTATACAACTTATTACATTACTACACATTCACAGACTGTCTTATTTCTGGAGCTGTGATGGCAGATAGGAAAATAAGAGACATTCTTCCTATCTGCCATCAGTGCTCCAAAAATAAGAAAGTCTGTGACTATGTAATGCAGTAAGAAGGTGTACAAATGTGTAATCTACGGACTATCGAACCTTGATTTTCTATAATGAGCCAGAGGAAAAAGTTATGTCGAAAATTGTGAAAATTTACTGCTTTGGTGCTCCATCCCCCTTAAGACTTTCTCCCTTAATAGAGCGCTGCACTGCGCGCCAGTTGGATGACTTGTGCATAGAGGTAGGGCGTATGTTATCTACGCCATTCAGCGGTACCCTAAGCGCTCCGTAGATATCGTGCCACACACTAATGCTGGAATCACAATAGTGAGCTTGACACGATACGGTGGGTGCGATGTGACTTTAACAATTATTTTTATTGCCAACACAAAATCGTCTGCCGCGCGAAAAATACTGAAAAAAAAAAAAATTGTAAATAAGTCGCTGCCACTACATACTAACCTCTTGTACGGCAGCCATTGATGTTTACATTATTATTTATTTTCGTTTATTTGTAGTATAATTTAAATTCCCACTGACGTTCGCACGCGTGGAAACAAAGTCACAGTTACACGTTTGCTTTAAAAGGTTACTATTCGCTTACGATAACAAAATAATTACTCTTTGAGTAAAGTAATTTAATTTATTACCAATTCACCAGTTTTGTCAGCAATTGGGCTCACAATTAAATTACGTTTTCCTGTTTTGCTACTTCTGCGATCCGAACAAAATAGAAATACTTTCTATTCGGAAATCGCGTTCGATCCACGATTTTTGATGTGTTGACAAGCCTCGAAGCTGATTGGCTGGCAAGATATATTTTATGCGTCGTACTCAGCTCTCTCAGTCACGTTGTTGCGATTCCAGAAACACACATAAACACAGCCTCTTTAGGGAGCTACATTAGAGATTCGAACTAGAAACATTAGTTCATTGCAAATATTATATAATGAAACTGGAATTCCAGATGTCGTATTTCATCGACTGGATTGGTTCGCTTGTTTGAAAGTTTCCGAAGTTCAAAATATTCGTGCAGATGTTGTCCTTTTTAATCTCAAAAACCTTTAAGTGGCTGCAAGTACAAACTCACCGGCTCTCTTGGTAGCCAAGGTTCTTAAGATGCTGATATCTATACAAGTACGTCCAGCTGGCAGCCGTGACATAAGAAAACAGCGTCACCCCGCCGGTAGCTCATTAATTATTCATTGCGTCATTACAATATTTATGTTTCCTATTCTCGCATATCTGCTCCGCACGAAGCATTCATTAATTCTTCAACCTCTTTGGTCCCCCTTCCCTCCCTCATCATCATCCGTTTCAGCGCAAAGTACTTCGAGGACAACCGGATAACTGTTGGTACTATACACAGATTTGTCATTTCAGAAGCTGCAACCAAGAAAGAGTATATATCTAGCAGCTTCGTGGACATGGTGATAAAGTAAAATTGGCAAAAATTATGCACTTAAATGCGTGTATTTTAATCTAAACATAAACTGAACCTTTGCACTGTTGTAAATGTAAGAATGAATAAATAAATAGTAAATTACTATTATGGACGTCATAGTGGCCTCGAAATTTACCTTTGTACAGTATTTATGATTCTACTTGCTAAATAGAGAAGGAAATAAACTGAAGGGCGCAGTCATAAGGTGGCGCGTGACAAAGTGAGCACTCTAAAAAGCCCTGCTAAAGTTCTATTTTCAGCCTATTTGTATCTTTCCGCGCGTATCGGCTAACGACGGGATATGTCTAGCCTCTCTGGACACTTCACTTGATGTTTGCGCGAGTAAGATAATTATGCAGTCAGTATAAATCTATGAATTTTGATAAAATGTATATTAATTATATAAGATACAATTACATCGATTCCGGTTGATTTTGTACCTGTATTGTTATATTTAAATAGGAAAACACATGGAACTAAATTGCGTAGTTTCGCTGCAAACCATATAAGCAGTTAGGCAACTGGAGTTAATGTTGAATAACATGCAGTAACGGGTGGTAATGTTTTTCAAAAGTTAGATATTTAGTGCTCACTTTATCCAGAATGACCTATACCCAGGGACCTGAAAAATTCGTATTTTCTTTTACACACACGCTAGAATTCCAGCGATTGTAAGTTCACGTCACTTTCGCAATTGGCCGTTGCCGTTGACTTTTTTGACATCCGCTGGAAGTCTCTGAGCCAATAATAAAAATATACCTTAACCACGGCCATAGAGGAACATGTCTGGGCACTTGCAGTTGTAAATTGACCCTCTTATGACTGATTGGCGCCACTGGCACTCTGGTGTTGTTTTAACATTGTATAAATGGATCTACTAGGAGCAAGCACGTGTAGGAACTGCTAAGAGATGTGGTAGTACGATGCTATATTGCAATGTTAAAACAACACTTCATTGCTAGTGATGCTTTCGGTCATAACGGGGTCAACTCAATAGCATTGTTAGATAGGTTCGTGTACAGACCTGTCATTCTAAGACCGTGACCTTAACATGCCCCATGCCACTGTATCAGCTAGAAGCTATTGCCCAAAAGCTGTTGTATGCTCGAATGCACATATATTCTTGGAGGCTAGCCTACATGTCAGTGAACCCGCTAATTTTTCCAGTCTCCACCTATACCTATGCGTTAGAGGCTCAAAAGCGACGGAGCAGTAAGGTCGACCTTGAAGCGCGCATCAAATTCCGCATCGCCTCTAAAATCCAAGCGCTGAACTAACGTGCAAGGTTCCCGCCGAAACGTTTTCATTATGGGTAGAGCCAGTGAATTTTGGTGAAAAGAATTCTGCAACAATTTGTTTCAATGACTCATGTGTATATCTGTTTCTCTGCCTCATGATCAGTGATTGGAAATGTTTAACTTTCGGCGTCTCTGAGTCCTACCCGCAAATCGCGGACGTGTGGTGTCGCGGTGACATTTTTCTGGTTGATGCAGTCAAATGATCCGCTGCTCTGCTCTATTATATTCTGCCAACAACCACCAACCATAGTTTGTAGGTGTGTATGTAAGACATTGAAACAAATCGTTGCAAAATTATTTTCACCAAAATTCACAGACTTTAATTGAGGAGCAAACATTCAAAACCAGACATGTCTAAAATCCCGAAAATGAGTAAAATGCCCTTTCTAAATTAATAAGATGTGTTACATACGAGTATGAACTCAGACTCCATAAAAATCACATGTTTTATTTAAATGGGTATGTTTATTCTCAGTTAGTGCTGTAAAATATGTGTATTCACTTTTTTCTACAGCTAGATAAGGTGGACGTGTCTGGTTTTGAAAGTTTGCTCCTCAGTTATGGGAAACTAAGCTGTGACCATGTAATTTCACTGGTTGGAATTCTGTATAAAATTCTATGCACGTCTGTATCTGAGTTTCAGATACATCCTGTTATTATATTTTAAAGAATGACAGTCTGAAAAAGGCTGTTTTTAGCTACTTTGCAGGGTTTAGAAACAGTGTTTTCAATGATCACAGTGTTTTTACAATGACCTTCCAACGTTGTCCGAAGTGTGTTTTCTTTTCATATATTGGCACAATTGGCGCATGTCGGATAGTTTCGTAAAAAAACCTATTTACGAACACGCTGCAATGCATTTTAAACGCATGAGAGGCGGACCCCTTAAGGTATGATTTCAGTCTCTATATTGTATTATTTTATTTTTCACTTCAATGAAATTCTGAGACGAAAAATACGGATTTTGCGATTATTGCGCAAATTCGAACACCTTGCGCTGCAGGAAAAACATCGCAGTTGAACTTTTAACGTGTATTTAGGTCACTAACAGTCCTAATATTTTTTTTATAGTTTTAATTAGTCTGACTAATGACAGCCTAAATATACATTGAAAGTTCAACTACCGTTTCCGTACTGTAGTACGATAGTGGTTCAAGTCTACGTCAGGGATGCGATAACAAGACCCTCGGGTGACTCCTCACACGTTATATTTATTATTATTACTATTGTTATGTAGTGGTTAACAAACATTATGCAGTCTCTTCATCAAAACTATGAGAATATATTTTACGTTTCAAACATTTAGCAAATGTGTGAGAAAAATCGCAGAAGTTAGCATGTTATTTGGGCATAAAGGATCACGATACCAGTTGTTTGACGTAGATTGCAACTGTGTAACGTGCAGGTATTGGTGTAGGGAGGTATTAAGTAAAATATATTCTTATTTACGGTAATCTGCGAAATTGGAATTGTCTGGTCATGTGACCATTCATTCGATTCGGTATCGCGTCACGATACCGAATCTGTAATGCAAAATATGCTGCGAGGATTTTTGTTGAATTGAGATTAAATAAGATAAATATGTGAGAATCTGGACCTTTCCCTCGGGCCAGGATAGCAGGTGGTGCCTAGGAGCAGTGGCGCCGTCCTACCCATTACTCTTCTGACGCCCCTCCGCTGGACCACTCTGGCCAGTTGGGGGAGGAGGTGCAGCAGCGGATAGGAATGAGGCTTAGAGGCTATGAAATATAATATGAATTAGACTTTTGGCCAGAGTAACATGTTAATTTAAATAAGTAATAGAAGTTAAGTAAACAAATGATAATTGTCCAGGTTTTGAAACCAAATATGCAAATTGAAGTAAATAAATGCGACGGTGGTGTACTACAGAGTTGGCTTCGGTAGGCGGGGCTGTTTCTGAATGCTCTCTTCCCATTGGCCGGATTACCAATACTGGGACCAGTGGTGGGTTTTCGGACAGTGTGGGGAGAGACGAGAGATCCTAACGGACCGCGGGCGAAGGAGGTCGCGAGGGTGCTCGCGAGGTCGCACGTCGGGGGGAGTCATCGGGGGTTCGGGCGTCGAAGGTCGGGGCGGCAGACCGCTGACAAGACGACCCGATCAGCCGATTTACAACGGAGAGAGCTCAACGGACCGCGGGCGAAGGAGGTCGCGAGGTCTCGCGTCGGGGAGTCTTCGGGGGTTCGGGCGTCGAAGGTCAGGGCGGAATACCGCTGACAAGACGACCCGATCAACTGAGTAACAACGACGGGGCGAGTGAAGTTGTTCGGCGGCGCGACGTTAAACGCAGTGGATAAACGGGATTACAAGTAGGGTCACTAGGTCGGGGCAGCAGACCACCGACACGACCACTTATCCGCATCGACGGCAGATGGCGGGGTGCTACTAACGCAATTTCAACTTAGGGCCGTATCTATAAACAGCTTTCGAAAGCGCTGTTAGCAGACATTCACCAGGCAGCTTGCCAACTACTCGCATCCTATAAACGACTTTCGGGAGCTTGCCAGTCGAAAGCGCTTCCACGTCCACTTGAAGTGTAAATATGGCAACATGACACCATTTTTCTTCCATTGGATAGTACGCAGAATGAATATAGGAAAGCACCCTGCAATTTTCGATCGTCTTTTCTGACATTTCACGTTTGTTGTACATATCTGAGATGATGTTATTGTCTTTGGATTTAGGTTAGGTATGTAAAAGTAATATTTTCTGTGAAGTTTAAATACGGTTAAAGTAGTATTTGTGACGGATTTATTCAGTGAGCATAATATTGTATTTGCATGGAGAACAGTACATAATTTACAAATGCTTAATACCAATGTTTATATTATTCAAAACATACATAATTAAAACGGAAGATAAAAAACCAACTACGGAATAACCTGTCACACAAGTCCCTTGATGAAAGTACGAGAACATTCTAAGTTTTTTGGTTTATTTTTACAGCTGACATAATTATCACAAGAAACTAACGAAGTACGAGAACATTCTAAAATTTTTTCGTTTATTTTACAGCTGACATAATTATCGCAAGAAACTTAACGAATATATTATCATAAATACGTCAGATAAAATGTGTACATACAGAAAACGTATGTATTTACCATCATTTTCGCACACTGCTATTATTTCTACGCAAAATTCTCTCTTATTTTCGAAACAAAGGTACGATAATTGCAAACATATACACGTGCAGTAACAATATTGGTATGTGAAAAATCCCACCTTGTAGTAAACCCTCCACGGAATATTGCATACACTTTAAAACGAATCTGGCTTACTAAACGGTAGCTTCTGTTTATTGAAAACTTTCAAATCAGTAATTCTTAAATTCGTTCCAATTAAGAATATCTTTTTAAAAATTTTGCATTTTCTTATGTAACAAGTATCGTTTGACAGGTTATTCCAGATAAGATCCGCCGCCATTGTTATAAAGACACAATGAAAACATCTGAACAGGCTTTCGAATCGCCATCTGACCACATTCACCTGAAAGTCGATGACTCTTCACTTCAAGGCAGTCAACCAACCAACGAAAGATGTTTATAGTGCGTGTTTCGGCCGGAGCAGACATTCGGTGATTGGATAACAACCGAAAACCGTTTATAGATACGGCCCTTAGTGTATCGGCCGCGCTAGATCGACGGGTCTGTACAATTATTAGCCACGCCCGCGGGAGTCAGCAACTCAGTGCACCATCGGCTTTTAGAACTGATCAGACCTTGATTTTATTCACCTAAAATCACAATAATCATCAATAGTGTAGAAAACAATAGCCAGATAAAACAGTACCGACGAACACAGAAAAAGCATTAACAAAACAACGAAAGAGAACGTCGTAACTGCTCCAACCATCTGCTTGTTATGAGCTTTTAACTCTATAGGCTGCACAGTTAAGCCTACTATTGGCAGTTCAGGTTAAAGTGAGCACTCAGAAAAGCCAAACTAAATTTATATTTTCAGCCAATTCGTAACTTTACTCGCGAAACGGCTAACAACCGGAAATTTATAACCTCTCTGGACACGTCACTTGATGTTAGCGCGCGGTAAGATAAGGTATGCGGTTTGTAGGAAACCATACAATTTGATAAAAAAAAAGTTTATTGATTATATAAAATTCGAATTTGTTGAATATGTTGATTTCAGTTGATTTTATTTCAGTAGTGTTATATTTAAATAGGAAAATACAGAGAACCACTTTCGGTTAATTCGTTGCAACCATACAAGTAATAAGTAGAGCCGCGATTTCATGGCGAAAAGATTTTTGCAACATTTGGTTTCGATGCGTCATGTGCACACCTGCAGCTCTGCTACATCGTCTGTGATTGGATGATTTTACTCTCACTAACCTTGGCAAATTATAGACGTACAGACTCACAATAATCTTATTCTGATTGGTGCAGTAAAATGAGAAACGTGTGTGAACAAAGGCACGCTGCCAATAACCTTGAAACAGAACTGCCGATGTGCACGTGAGTCACTGAAACAAAGTGGGGCAAAAATCTTTTCGCGACAAAATCGTGGCCCTAGTAATAAGATGTTGATTTATATGTAGTAACAGCTAGTGATGTTTTTCAAGTGTTAAATCGTTAGTGCTCACTTTATTCCGATACTCACCAGTGAGTGTTATTTATTTATTTTTTTTCATATTGATTACAGGCTACTTTGCGCTACACTTCGAATTCCACACCACACACAGTTTGCGTCGAGCACATTATGCACCAGATGTACAGGTAATGCAATTTCGAAGGCAAACAAAACGAAGAAAGGTTCTGCGTCGATAATAATAATAATAATAATAATAATAATAATAATAATAATAATAATAATAATAATAATAATAATAAGCACCAATTGGTTTCAGTACCTTGTGCGCACACTCGCAGCTATGCTTCATGACCAGTAACTGTATGTTCCAACTGTCACTTGTCATGAAGTTCTACATGCACATCAAATACCTTATGGTTAGAGCCCACGATTTCTGCAACACTTCGTTTCAATGCCTTATGTGCACGTATGAAACTCTGCTTCATGGTTATTGGCATAATGTATTATAACTAGAGACTGGAAAAATTCGCGGTTCACTGACCTGTAAGCTACCTTCCAAAAATATTTGTGAAATCGTGCAGACAGCAGGTGTTTACTACCTGCTCGCTGACACAGTCAAATGGGCCTGCATTCAGCTAAAGTTTCATAACTGGTTCAACTACTTCCAGGAAGTGTCGAGTAACTCAACGGCCAATTACGATCGTGATACAGACCTATAGTTGCTGGAACTCTAGCTTGCGCATAAAAGAAACCGCGACATTTTCAGGTTTCTAATTATTGCACAGACATGGCTCATTTGACTGTGCCAACAGGGACAAGGTTACTACACCACACGTCTGTGATTTGCGGGTAGAACCCTAGACGCTGAGAGTTAAAACAGTCAATCACTGAACACGAAGGAGGGCTGCATATGTGCACTTGACATTGATACAAAATGTTGCAGAATTATTTTAACGATTGATCGTGAGCTCTACCTGTACTGTGACTATAACGTTATTCTGATTGGTGCGGCCAAAACAGAAATGTGTCTGAAAACAAAGACAAGCTGCCAATGAACATGAAGAGCAGCTATCGATGTGCACGTGAGGCTGGCCCATTGAAACTAAATTGTACAAGAATATTTTCGCGGCCGACTCGTCGCTATAACTAGGGACATGTAAAATTCGCGTTATATTCTGACAGCTGACTAGACTCCAAGAGACTATAGGCTCGTTCGACGTCTCCCGCTGGCCGATATTGTCGTGACTTGCCGCGGAGAATGCTTACATGGTAGAGAAGCCAATCTCTGTAAAGACGTAACACACGTAAATAACAACACATACAAGTTCGTGGCCAACTGAATCGCAGATTATGCTATGTTATGTATAGGAAAGTGAAGTTTAGTGTGCTAACAAATGATAACGCGAATTTTGCATGTCTCTAGCTATAACACTAATATAATTTTCTTTCTTGTGCGACGGATTTTTCCCCACAGAACGTCCACATTTTACTGTTGGCCGGCACTAATTTTAACAACATATTCTGTCTATGTAACTTCCATGCTCCAACAATGTTCATGTGCCAGCTGTTTAGGGCTCGTAAAGTTTACTGTTGGATATACGCGCATTGCTAGTTAATGTTATTGAGTGGCAGAAAATACTCAGTTACATAAAAACACAAAGCACGAGAAAACTAAAAAAAAACACTAAGAAACAAACTATGGAAACCTGAAATGTTTGTAACCAACGAACACACAAATATTTCCGAAATAGGAATATTGTCGGAATTAAATAGCAACCAAACAAAATAATTGAAAAAAGGGGAATGAAAAACAAACAAGGTGTATGAAAATAGTGACAATGATGAACACAGACAACGGAGACCGACAGAAATTATTGAACACAAGACAACACAACGAATATAACACAGACTGCGATAGTAGGCTTCATTTGATGAACAGACGCGACTAGTCATTCCTGGCGTCCTTTGTTTTTTCTTCGTCGTCGTCGTCGTCCCCCCCCCCCCCCCGCCCCCCGTCGTCGTCACTCATCCTTTTATGTAACTGTTGGTTTCTGCGTCTCAGAAATATTCAGTAGCAATGACATATCTAACAAAATACTTCAATGGGTTTGTAAACAAAACATAATCGCATGCTGCTCACTTCCTTCCGTCGAGCCTTGTACCATCTCTCCAGTTACGTCCTTTATATGGTAAGATTATACGACAGGATAAAAAAAGAAAATCATGCAAGAACGTTAAATAATACTTCGGCAGCCGCGAACCCGCAATACGAACATCAGTTCGTTTGAGAAACAACGTTTGTCGCAAACTTGAGGCACTGTGTTTGAGATGAACAAACGTTGATATATGAGAAGCGGGGAGTATAAGTTTTACTACTGAAGGAAGTGCACATCATTAATAAGTCGCTGTTTCTCGCGCTGTTGCGACCATAAAAAATGTCCACCAACGTCATATAACATCTTGTGTGTGTGTTCATACACGTAGACATTTTTCTTCTTTTTTCTTTTTTTCGCAAACAGGTAAAGAAACCCACGCTTGTAGAAATATTGCAGCTATGAAACGAGTTGTAAGACTTCGCACAACCACGTAGATGCGTTTTGTGAAGGTAAAATTAATCTCTGGTGAACAAAAACCAGTTAACAATTTTATGACTAGAAAATTATTTCGTGTTTAAAAAATTGCTGTGTGGTTTCCATATTTTGAAAGCACGCACACTAGGTAATCTACGATTGCAATTTTAAAATTTTTCTTGAGTTAGAACATTATTTCGAAGCCATGTAATTTAATAAAAACAGTAGTCCTACATTAAAATATAATATCTTAGGATAATACACATGAACAGTAACTAGGTAGATAGTAGAGCTTGAGAGATGTATATATGCTACCGGATGCAGTTTTTTGCGTTTGAGGTGTGGAAATAGAAGCAATAAAGGGTACATTACCACACTCAATGGGAACCGCATCGCCTATACATCCGGTGAAGTTTTCTTCGGAACTTCAAGCGTTGGTCCTAAAATTTTATTTCTGGATGTCATACGATAAAAGTTAAAGCAGGTTTATACTATCCAGTAACATTTTATCGCACAATCTAAGTCTGCATTATATATTCAGAAAATCTCAGGTATCATTTATCAACAAATACTTAGCATTCACTATCAACAGACAAGATACGTAAAAGTGAAAGTAAGAAATGAACGAAGTAGAAGAAAGAATAGATAAAATACATGTATTACATCCCAGAATATGTTTTTTTTTTCAGATATGTAGTTGCAAATAGAAACGCTTCGCTTTAATAACTACAATTTTAAAATATTAAACTGAATATATTAATAACATTGTAAAAATCACAAGTAAATTCCAAAACGTAACAACGAACGAGAAAATCCATTCTTAATCTTGAGTTGTCTGTAACATACGCAGAAACAGATTACGGCCAAAGGAACGTTCGGTAAAGAAGGTTGCAATTAGTAAAATAACGTCCCAATCCTACAAAAATTAAGTTTACTGTCGAAGTGACCAAAAATAGTTTATATTTACTGTGGTCCCTTAGATGAACACGCAATAATACCGATCACTTCATAGGTAAATACTTACGATAAATAATGCAGGCATTGTTTGAGACTTACAGTATTATAAAACATTACGTAATGAGCTGGCCAGGTTGTAGCTATCCCTGAACTTAAGGAGTATGGGAAGGTAAGATATCGAGCGGGTGACTGGAATACTCAGTCGTCAATCAAAGCTGAACTACTCATCAAAATTCGATGAGATTTTTCGCCGAGTAGATATTTTATCAGCGGATGTTTATTTATATAGCACTTCACGGTAATATGCTTTACTTTCGAGTAAAAAAATTAAAAACTGTTTTTTTTAATAAGGGCTTGAAACCACAAAACCTACAAAAATGGAAAAAACTGCAATTTGTATAATTTTTAATATGATAATATCTAGGGCTTGAAACCACAAAATCTACAAAAATTAAAAAAAACTGCCAGTTTTATAATTTTTAATATGATAATATCTAGGTCTCTATATTAACATGATTTCAAAAATACTCGCATTTTGATTTAAAAATAATTTTAGTATCCGAAAATCTCTGCGCGAGAGGTTTACGGATGTTAAAATTATTTTAAAATTAAAACTCTAGTATTTTTGAAATGCTGTTATTGTAGAGGCCTAGATATTATCATATTGAAATATTATAAAAATTACAGTTTTCCATTTGTGTAGATTTTGTAGTTTCAAACCCTTATTTTGCTAAAAAAAAAAACTGTTTTTCATTTTTTGCTCGAAAGTGAAGCATACCACCGCATAGTGATATATAAATAAACGTCCGCTGATAAAATATATACAGGGCAAATAAATCTCATCGAATTTTGATGAGTAGTTCAGATTTTATTGACGGTTGAGTACATGAGCGTAATTTGAACATTTTGGTTGGGGCAAAGATAACCAAGCATAAAAGACTTGAAAAAAAAGTGGGGGGGGGGGTGTAAATCAAACAGCTTCCATAAAATTTATGTATAAAAATTTGAATTTATTATTTTACATCATTAGCTAAATTAAAAAACAGTGTAATGGAAAATGCACAAGTAAAATTGTATTCCTAAGCTAAGAAACAGAATTGTATGTTCTCTAACAACAAAATTTTGGGGTGGCAATAGCCACCCCTTGCCACCCCCTAATTACGCCTATAGTTGAGTATTCCGGTCGTCCGCTAGACATCGTGGGGATCAGTACTTCCATGCTAGAATATTTGATCTTCTGCATTTAATGTGGCCTACTTTTTATACTGTTTTATGCTTCGTCAAGGCAGAGGAATTCGTTTCTTACATTGTTTACTGTTTGCGTTGCTTGACTATCATTGATTTTTTTTTTTAACCTATGACCATCCGTAGAAATAAATTACTTTCTTCCTCCGGAAGTCTACCAGCGAAAACGTAAGATAGGTAGTGAAGATGTGACAGTTTGGTAACACTTAAGGAGGTAATATCTGTGTCATGTCAGACCGGAAATTTTAATAAATCTCATTGCACGGAAGTTAACAGCAATGATTACAAAATTCGATGACGACAGATGCTGGTCCCCCTTAAAGAACGGGAGCTTACGGGAAATAAAAATAATTACAATTTTGCGACATGCGGTTATGCGGTACCGAAAACACGGGATTTTAGTGAATAAACTCGTTTTCTGTTCTATGGATATTTACAAATGCCATAAAACAGACATTTAAGACTATTGTATCGATAATCTACGAAACCAACTTTTTACAGGAAGCAATTCCAAATTCAACACGTCACTTTATAAATTTTATCTCACTCGTCCGGTCATTGGTAAAAATATTTACATAAAGTAATAACTGAAGTATAGTATTATTTTTGGAGTAGTAATGAATATGTGAAGTTAGCATACAGTTGTCAATTAAATATGAAGGAAAGGAAAGAAACCGCATTTCACAACACGCAAATTATCAAAGCATACAAGTTACATAATTGGATAAACATTCACATAATTAATGACCCAAACGTTTTCAAGCGCCGATTGGTAGTTACGACGTAGTAAAAATTTGGGAAACCAAAAATTTTCCGCTTAACTGAAGCGCTCTCATATGACAGGGTGTAAAAATAGGCCTGCAAAGTGCACACACGAAAATTTTAAACCTATTAATTGCATCGTTACGCTGGCCATAATTCTCCCTTGTTTGAAATACGATCTCGAATGAACTGTATCCTGTCGCATTTTTATGTGAGAGCCCTCAATTAAATCACACAAAAAAGTTGAAATCCAATACAATTTACTGGATTACATAAAAAAAAACGCGTACATTACGGTCTTGTACAGCCTGCTATATGTTTTCACAAAAAATACATCGGGATGAAATACGGCTTTGGTTTCCATTGTGCAGTTTCTGCTACGCAAACTGGTTTGTTTTGTTGCTAGTTGCCCATTGAAAACTTTCTGAACTGCGGAGAAACGGCATGAAAATAATAAATATTCAAATTAAAGACAGAGAGCTTAAATGAATTTCATACACAGAAAATATTTACTCAGAGGTCCTTGTTTAAAAAGTCTGAAAACAAAAATTCAGTTTTTCTCCGTTACAAACATCAGTATTTTTTTAAATATCGGTGCGAAAAAGGTCACGAAATGTTAAATTCTAACTACTCAGCTTAATAAACTTTTTTTTAATTGAGAATAATTTCGGAATGTCAAAGGAGTTAACGGCACTTTTGCAGTAAGTTTGGATGATTACACAACTTAAATGAGAATGTCCGAACTCCAAACGATGTAAATGAATAAGCAGTATAACACCTGTCAGAGAAATTATGAGGTCTTACATGTTGATATTATAGAAGCTGTGGTAAATAGGACTTGTCTCAGTGACACAGACAATTGACGGTAATATCAATTACACTTCATCACTCAGGGACAATTCAACGGTTTATGCCATGCAAACTTACTGAATGAATATTTTATAATAGTCTGAAATAAGATACAAGTTATGAAATTTTTAAGTAAACGCATTTCGTCAAAAACAATACAATTAGCATATTAAAAGGTAAGGCGAATATTTATCTATTATCATTAACTAAAAATAATGAACGTAGTAAAACTGTAACGATATGGGAATGTGACACAAGCTGTACAAAAACTATGGTTGTATATTTATATAAAAAAAATTAATGTAAGTTTGTTCGTCTAATATGCGTTCCTATACCATTCAAGCTATTTGGATGAAACTTTGGTGAGTTGTGCGTGAGCCAGCAGAAAAAATATTAGGAATAAAAGGGATTGCAAAACGGGATATAGGCTCAGAATAGGGTGGCCAAAAAATTTAATGGACGTTGCAACGCATGCCGAAACAGAGTTACTTTATAAAATACAAGTGAGTCAATGTCACTCATGAGGCGACATACACAATTATTCAAACTTTTTGACAAAGTGTATGATATATGCTTGGCAAACTGCTTGTTATAAATAATAATAGAATCTTTCAGTAATTTGTCATACAATATTCATTGTAAGTGAATTATTTATTGAATGTTAACTTATAATTCTCTTGCAATGATTCTGCTTGACAAATTAAGTAAAAGTATCTTAACATTCCCCCGGGGAGAGAGAGGCTGCCAGCGATAGTCTTGACATCGACAAGCCACGCACGCCAGAGGGTCAGGTTCACGCATGCGCAGGAAGTAGCCACCACCCCCACCTCACCTTCCCCTACCGCGGATACGAATCCCAATCCCATCCAGCAGAACAGCTGGGGGCGAAAGCTCGTCACTCGCACGCGGGCTTCCGCCGGAACGGAAACGGAACTCCCAGCCCGCGGCACCCCCCCCCCTCCTTCCACTGAAACAACCACTCCTCCAGGGCCAATCCTCGGCTCGGGCCAACTGATCGGCTGGGTTCTGCAGCTTCCCCTGGAGCCAGACATGAATATGCCACGATCAAAATCAGGCGAACTCAGTTTTCCCCAAGCGCAGAGAATAATATGTTAGAACACGCCTGGCAAGTGAGCCGTGCTGTATCGTGCTACGGAAAATACTTTTCCTTGAGTAACTATTAAAAATGTTCCCAATGCGTTTACCTACGAAAATAAGACGCACTTCAGGCTGTGTCCCTATGGTTTTAAAAATACCGTTCGCTAATTAAAACCATTGTTACCAAGCTCCTCTAAAAAGGGCTAAAAATAACTGTTTCGCGTTGCTGTAGTTAAGAATATATGAACAGTAAATGTAAATCAAAATAATAGAAACATGCATTGGAATTTACCACATATCCCCCCCCCCAAAAAAAAAAAACAGGGTCATCGCTTGATGTCCCGTAGAAAAACACATTTCACTAAAACACTGCATGTTAGTTTAGTATTCCACGCCTAACTCTAGTACCAATTTAGTTCATAAATACGTACATAATCGTAAAATGTAATGTTTCTATCAACATTCATTGACGATAATTCATCAAATCTTTAATTTATTATATAAGAATGCAAAATGTTATCGAAAGATGTGACACACTCTCTCAATTGTTTTTTTTTTCCATCTAATTTTTGGCTACACAGTAACGGTTGTTTTATGACTTTGATGAGTAATTATGCAAAAACTATGGGGCTTATTTTTTTTATTCCGGGAATTGACATGTTATCTGATGTATATAATTTAGACAGTGTTTGGTACAAACATAAGCAATCTATTTTTGCGGACCAACATCCTTAAGATGTTTAAACTCTCTTTTAGATAGCTATTTTTCTTACGATTAAACGAGGTCAGGTATCACAAATCTGTTTGGCAGTTTTGTTTAAGATGTTTTTGCAGTACAAGCAATTTTTTTTTTTCAAGACAAGAAACTTACGATTTCGACTAATGAGCCAATCAACAAACATTTCGTAAATTACATAATTAGTTAAATAAAACAACAGTATTTTCTGACATGACAAAATTTTGCCTACATGTTGAAAACCATTGTAAACTGAACTGCAAGACAAATTTTAGGTGCCTGTTCTCCTTTAGGGTTTCAAAAAATTACTATCGCGGAAATAATGTAAATGGGGAGCATGACCATAAGACACATCTGATGTTTGCCATTAATACAGAATGTTTTAGGACGGTGTGTGTTAATTTTTTCGTAATGATAGCTTACGAAAAATTATGTCGAAAATGTATGTTACACTTGCCTGTAAAGTGAATATAGTGGGAGTAATGGGCGTAGCGCTATCCTGAATATCACTCATTATTAAGCAACTATACTCTAAATTCTGTCAAAATAATGAAGGATCAATTAATTTATTTTATGTGATGAGATAAATTTTTAAGTTGATTTTCATAGTCTCATCTTTTCCACCATATTCACATCACCGACAAACTGAAAACAAATTTTCGACTCACTTTTTCATACGATATCACAATTAACACATTCCGTCCTCAATAATTCTGTGTATGCATTTATTTCAATATGGTTTGCTTTGATGTTTTAGTTTTATTCGTTCGAAAGAACAATGAAAATTCCTGGCATAGAAGAAGAAGGCATTGCAGTTTTCAGTGTACGTAAAAACAAACGTAAACAGAACAGCTGTTCATAATATATTATTTTTAAGAACTATTTTTGTAGAACATGCAGTTTATTTATTTGTTCGTAATTTTATTCATAAATATAACATAAATCTTAATACAATATGAAATGAGAATATTTAGAAAATATTTTTCTTTCGAGTTTTTGTGACTAAATATTAGTGGAAATAATTTTTGTTAACTTTTTGAACACAAACAAATTTACGAACGAACATTTTAACAACAAATATTGTACAATGTAAATTTCAAACAAGTAGTTAAGCGGCCTCCCTTACCTGCCTTTCAAATGCGTTTGCAGCGAGTTACTATTCTCTTTATGACGAAACTGTTTTAACGCATATTATATTTGTGTATCTACGAAACGAACACACACGCCAAACTACGTCGCTATAGTTTTATAAATTTGGCATGTTTATTAGAAACATTATTTTCTGGCCCCTCAAATGGCCAAAAATGGCTTTTTCAGACTGCCGTACCTGGGAAATTTACAATCGGATTCAAAAAACATAACTATAGAAACAAGCGTTATAGTTTGAACTTTGCTGTTCACAAATAAATTAATGTGGTCACCGCTTAAAGTCCCATAGGAAAAATAATAGTAAAGCACTGCACGCCATCTGAGTGGCTTGCGCGGAGAGGCGATAATGTATTACATACGTCGGTCAATGGCACTCTTACAGCTCCTGCCTCACAATCACAAACGCAGCCTATCTAGGGAGGCCCCTTAAAATACAGTGATATTTTTAGCTCAAACATATCTTGAAGTTAAAGAAACATTATGAAATTTATTCGTGATATGACATTTTATTAGATTTCAATCAATGTTTTATTATTCCTTATTGTTTTATCTCTATGCGAAATTTTACGAAGAATCTGTCACTTGAGAAACTTTTCAATCTTGTGTTATTTTCAGCACACATTTAATACGCAAAATGTAAATTTTATGTGTATGGTAAAGTATATATTTTATTGCAATATTTCATGTTATGTAGAAATAATTTTATTTGAAAGCGTTATTTTTTAAGTTATTCTATAAAGAAATATTTATTTTAACTACAAGCTACCTTTCGAGAAGGTAAATTGCTCTTACCAAAAATTTAAAATGTTTGTGTATGAATTGTGTATGTACACGGACACACACGTGTACACACACCTAATATTGTTAACGATATCTTGGCGTACAAAATATTTTAAATAAGGAATGTTGTTTTCCACATTTTCTCACATTGTTTTGTTACTGATATTTGCCTGAATTGACGAATGATATTCATATGAAAAAAAACTTCAAAACAGGAAATCATTGAAGTAAAACTAGTGATATTTGATGATTCCCCTTGGCTGCATAAAACTTACGTATAGTTATGTCTTCAGATCTGCGGCAAAGGAACAAATTTGTAGCCTGGCAGTACATTTCCACACGGAATCAACATTTAGGCGAGCTTACAATATTTTTATCGAAGGATCTCCGTAGAAAATCTACGTAAATGCGCGAGGCAGAAAATCGGTGGAGCAGTAAGGTTGGCTTTCCCCGACGTATTTAAATCCAGTATCACCCTACGTGCAACTATGCCCAACTGACGTATTTTTATTAATATTATTTTCTAACTGTAACCGCGCATATTATTTAATTTGTGAGATTCATGTTTGATAAGTGTGTCTTGGAAACTCCGTAGCCATTTTCCATTTACGAACGTAGTAGTTTTCTTTTAAAGCCAAAACGTTTCTAATAAAAGTGCTGGATTTTCAAATTTCTAGCGGCATAGTTTCACGTTTCTGTTCTTATCGGTTGCACATTAAGTGGTTTCGTCAACAAATAATCATAACTCACAGTAACATATTTAAAATGCAGGTAGGCAGCGCCCTTAAGGTTCTTATCTAGGTATGTGAGGCACAAAACCTATGGAGCGTTAAGAGTGACGTCGGTCGGCGTAGTACGTAATGCATTATCGCCTGTACGTGACGCAAACCCAACAACTGGCGCACAGAGCTTTCCTATTATTCATTTTCCTATGGAACTTTAAGCGGTGACCGTTTCCAATAAGTGATACCAATTTTTAATCTGATAGAAACAGTGTTTGAAATGTGTCTTCTTTTCATGGAACTACAAACTTAATGCGCATTGAGATGTTTCTTCGAAATATGATTACTTGTAACTCGCTGCAATGCGTTTCAAGTGCAGGTAGATGGGAACCTGAAGAGTTAGTGGACGCTAGCTGTTTGTTGTGTTTGAGGCACGGAAACGGGGAAGGCGATAAGTCGAATGTAACACGTCCGTCAAACACCTCATAGCCTCTATGCGCGAAGGACTATGCTAGAGTGCAGTGTTTTCGTAGAATCGGTTTTCCAGTGAAGACTTTAAGCGAAGACCTTGTTATTTTACGTGTGTGAAGTATGTGGTAAAGTCCAATGCAGGTTTCTATGATTTTGTTTTACGATTACGGTTGATATTCTCTCCGCTACAGCAACGTGAAAAAGTCGTTTTTAGCACTTTTGGGGAGCCTGGAAATAATGTTTTCAAATAGCGGACGGAATTTTTAAAATCATAGAGGCACAGTTCGAAGTGTCGTCTTTTCGTAGATAAACGCATTGGGAACATATTTAATAGTTATACAAGAAAAATACTTTCCCTACCACGCAACAGCATGATCACGCACCAGGTCAGCTCACTATTAAGGGCGTTCAAGTGTGATTAAATCATAATTTTATATTTTTATGAAATATCGTTAGTTTGGTGGACGATACTTGTGATTATAGTTTCCTCTTACAAGACTATTTTAGCTCTCAAAGTTTTCTCATAACGGTGCGTAAAAGTTAAAATTTGCTTGTTACGCTGCCATGCAAATAGTGACAACCAAGCAACCTACTTAAATGAAATAATTCACTGTGAACTTACATCCCACGAGCTATGCAATAAAACTTCTAAAAACCTACACTGCCCTATTTAAAATCACAGAAGTAAAGAAAAATTTACAAAAATTCAAAATTGTTTTAAAATTCAAAAGTAGTTTGCGGGATGTTTATTAACGTTTTGTTACGTAGTCCATGGCATGTTATTTCACTGTGAATTATTTCACTTACGTAAGTCCACTGGTTTTCACTATTTGCATGGCAGCAGAACATGCAAATTATGACTTTGACGCACGTATAAGAGAGAACTATACCACCTAAAATTGTTTTGTAAGAGGAAATTGCATTCACATGTATCGTCTACAAAACTAATACTATTTCATATAAATATATAATTATGACTTTAACACCCTTAAGGAAGGATCAAGTACTCTCTATTTTGCTCGAAGGGAGACGGTGGCATTCGGTCGCTGGCACATCTGATGCGCGATTCACGTCACGAGAGAATATATCAGTGCAGCTGACGTAATTTAAGCGATATAGCGCTATTAGCTTCATAACTCAAGCCCAGTGCAGCGCAAGCACAGTCCTTCCCCTAAGGCTCGCCGCGCTACCCTCCCCTCCCCTCAAAGCTTCATATTAAAATCACAACCCGTTTATTAAAGCGAGGCGATTGCACATTCCATACAGCTTCTCTCCCCCTTACTAATCCCTAGTTTGGTGGGGATGGAGAGGTTGGCAGAATTTAATAACAGTGGTGCTGAGAGTCTGTCTGGCGCCTGCTTTCTCCTTAGGCAACCGCTGACAACAACCGACAAGCGATAAGGAGAAAGACATTCGCAGTCACAGCTGCCAACCCTACTACACTGACATGCGCCGCCATGAGAGTAAAATATGTCGTCCTCTTGGGTATCTATTTTAACGCCATGCATACTTGAATTACGGTACAAAATTCATTCCTAATAGCGCGAAATTTATATTATCGACGAGTTCAGAAAATGTGATTTGGGGAATTGTTCGTGGTGCGGAAGGAGGGGGGTGGGGTGATGGAAGTGAACAAAACTATTCGTTACACAGGACCAAATGTCGCAACCCAAGGGATTTTTTAGCCACTTTTTTTTTTTAGCTATTTTTCATTTTCAATTCAGAATTTTTTCAAATTACAAAAAAAAATGCAGTTTTGTACATGCATTGACGTAGCCCGTAGTACTCTTCTTAAGGCGGCCGCCTGCCCCACGCTTCAAATGCGTTGCAGTGTGTTCGTAAACAGGTTTTTTCTACGACTATTTTACATGTGAGCATTGTGCCAACGTACGAAAAAGAATTCACTTCAGACAAGGTTGGAACGTCATTGTTAAGACACTATGCTCATTAAAAAAACACTGTTTCTAAGCCCTCCAACATGGCTAAAAACGGCCTTTTCAGACTGCCGTAATTTAAAATGTACTAACCGGATGTATGTGAAACAAGGATTGCTACTTGCAGTGAACTTAGTTGTAGACTTTCCACCAGTAAAATGATATGATCACGGTTCGGTGGGAAGCTTGCACGCTAGTTCAGCGCTTGGCTTGTTGAGGCGACGCGGCATTTGATGCGCGCTTCGAGGTCGACCTTACTGCTCTTTCGCCCTTGAGTGTGAATTATTTAATTTTTGTGTGTCAGTCGGTATTTCTTTCTTGTATAAAACTGTTTTAATTTGGTGTTTGACATGCTATTATACAAAATCTGTGACTGCTGGAATAGTTTCATTGCTGTAAAAAATAGTACTAGTGTATGGCTACAAATCAAACAATATCTCTTACTAGTGCAAAAATTATGAAACAATTAAAATTTACTGTGGACTATCTCATTAACCCTTTACACATAGTATACATACGCGTGTGTGTATATATATATATATATATATATATATATATATATATATATAT
>PNEQ01111456.1:0-23334 GCA_003012365.1 Medauroidea extradentata
ACTTCTGGATCTACACACACCTAATCAATCTTTTTATTTTAAGTATGTTACGGGACATTTAGGACAAGCTACCTTGTGATTCTACTCTGCTCTTGGTTTATGCTTACTGAATTGTTAATTGAATGGAAGTACTACAGCTCTGCAGTTTTAGTCCCAACTCCAGTTTTGTTTATAACTATTGCGCTTAGTTCAGTGCAAAATCAAGTATACGATTTAATTTATTATCATTGCAAAATTGGGGTTACGCATAACTGCAGAAAGTCATGTAGAAATGTTCAGAATCACAGTGAAGAATGAGAAGTGTAACCAAAATTCCCAACGTACAGTGGACAGCCTGATTAAAGTCGCCGACAATCCATCCATTGACGACATCAGTACGACGAAGAATCACAGTCATTCGCCTACGTAAAAATTATATTTCCTCGATAATAATGACCGTTTATAGTCTAAACAGCCTGGTTGTGCGATTTAGAGTTATTTGTTTCGTCCGTTAGGTCACATTAGTTACCATAAGAACCAACTGCATTAATTCTAATAATGTTTCTCTAGTTGGACGCTTGAGTTAAAAAGTAAATAATTTCTAAAAATTCAGCATACACATTGCGCAACTTAAATAGTGCACTGGACCAGAACATTAAAAATAATGCAATCCCCTTCAGAAGCAAAACTAACGTGACTGAAACTAGAGAAGTCAGTTGTCTCAATTGGCAGATTGCCGCTAGTGCATAACCGGATCAGTTTGATAAATGCGCAGTATAATACGTCATGAAAGTTTAACACATGGAATTAATGTGAAGGACACGGGGATAGTTTGCAAAAAAAAAAAAAAAAACAGAAATCTTAAACTTACCACGTGGGATTGAACAGAGGATCTCTGAAATGAAAGGTAAACGTTAGAGGTCAATGTCCACATAGAAGATGATTGGCGGTAAATTATTGTTCCACTATTCCATTCAAAATACTAACTAAACGCTTTTTAAATGTAAATGAGCTCTAACTATGAAAAGCCTACATAACGGCTGTAATGGCATAGACGTTTATTTACTCGTGGAAGAATTTGTAAGCATCCTCATCCGTTTATTTTTAAATTTCCCACATTCTTTTTTTTAAGTTTCGGTATATTTGTTTTGCTCTTCAAATACATCAAGGAGCCATTAGTCTAGACTCTTGTATGTACCGTCCCCATTAGCAGCGTTCATTTTATTTTATGTTTTTTTTTTTTCATCTTTTTTCGTAATTCTCTTTTGATTGCCCTTACTAATGCTAACATGGCTGGGATTTTGCAGATATTTCTTCGCTGTGTCTTTGCCTGATTTCTCGCTGCAATCAAACAGCGTTTATAGTCAGTCGTCAATTTATTTGACGGCTTCGTTTGGGTTGAATGTTTCTTCTTCACGTGTTACACCCCAATCAACGACTAATGTAAAAAGAAGTAACCTAGCAAGACTGCTTCAATTTTGTTGGGTTCCGTTAACAACATTCATTTCGTAAAGTTTAATGTTTTTGGATGTTTATGTTCTATGTTTAATATCACGTGGCCTAACAGGTTGAAAGCGACTTCCCGGTTTTATTTAACTTCTATAAGCGTGGGAATGGCAGTGCTGAAAGCGACGCTAACAGTAAAAACATTCTAGAACTTTACCAGCCAGGGTACTGGAAATAGCTGCCTAAACACTCCCGTGAAATACTGTAAGAAAAACAAAATATCTTCTCCCTAGCAACTCAAAGGTGCTGTGCAGATCATATGCTACGTTCCGACTGTGTTGCCTGGCAATTGTGATCATATACCAGTTTCCTAAGGATGTAACTTATAAAGGTTCTACTCATTTCCGCTCTTTGAGAACTTCCGCTAGACCCTGTGAATGATGCTTTGCGGAACGCTTAGTGTTCGTGTCACCATATGAAGTCACGGAGGTGCAATAGCAAAACGACTCTCCACGGTGATCCAGGTTTGATCCCCGATGGGATCGCTTCCTTTTTGTCGCATGTAGTAAACACAGTGGAACTTTACCGTTAGCTGTTTGACTTTCTCGGCCCTGGAGCTCCACCCTCACATCCCAGCATCTTGGCGAACGCTTAGAACCATGAAAACAACCTGTGTTATGAAAGAAGTTCAGGCTGTCAGGGTCGGATGTAGGAGTAGTCAGGTTATGCGACGGGAGAAAACGGCATTATTAAAATTCTCAGCTATTCTAAACATTCACTATTTTTATTTATTTTAAGAGACTTCGTACTCCAATATTGTCGACTTTCTTTACAAAGTTAGTTTGTTTCTTTACAGTGGCGGATTCAATTTCCCAAGGAGCTAGAGTTTACATTGAAGAAAATTATATTGTTCTTGAAATTTAACGTATTTTGTTTTAATAGTAAAGTATCATATACGTAGTACAGGATGTCCAAGAATTGTCTGTACAACTTAGAAATGTATAAAAAGGATATGCACATTCTGTTTTCTGCAGTGATTAGTAAAGTTTCCTTCTGTTTAGGTTTGCCATGTCCAAGAATTATCTTTACAACTTTGAAATGTCATAACTTTTGAAATAAAAAAGAGGATGTGCACATTCTGTTTTCTGCAGTGATTAGTGCAACTGATAAAGTTTTTCTTCTGTTAAGGTTAGAACCTCCATATGTGCGCCACGTGTGGCCCGAAGCACATCCAGTCGGTACTCGATTTCTTGCCAGGTACGCTGTATCATACCGTCTGTGACAGTGGCAACAGACTCTGTAATGCGGGTTTTTAGGTCAGCAATGTCAGTATCCGTACTCCGATAAACGTAACCCTTCACATAACCCCAGAGGAAGAAGTCGAGGGGTGTAATGTCAGGTGACCTGGGTGGCCATGGAATTGAGCCTACCCGTCCAATCCAACTTGGAAAGATTTGGTCTAGGTGAGCACGGACATCTGTAGACCAGTGTGGTGGGGCACCATCCTGCTGGAACCAAACGTTGGGTTGCAAATCCTACAACTGCGGCACAGCAAACAGTTCAAGGAGGTCGAGGTAGATGTCACCATTAACTGTTTTTTCCGCGAAAAAAAAAAGGGCCAATGATTCGGTTGTGCATGACACCACACCAGACGTTAACCTTTGGGCTGTCTCTTTCCATCTCTGGTATTTCATGTGGAGGTTCTGAACCCCAAATGCGGACGTTATGACGATTTATGTGGCCAGACACATGAAATGTTGCCTCATCAGTAAAGCACACCCTTTGTAAGAATCCTTCATCGTCATCGATGCGGTGTAACATGTCTATGGCAAACGCCTCACGTTGTGGACTGTATGTTGGTAACAATGCCTGCAACAACTGTACCTTATAGGCATAGAGACGCAACCGTTTGTGCAACACCATGTGGACTGTTGACCTGGGTATTTGTATTTGTGTAGCAGCCGAACGAACAGATTTCTTTGGACTGCGCTGGAATGATTCGCGAACCCGCTCAACAGTTTCGTCACTTGTGCTGTGTCGTCCTGCTCCTTTCTTATGTAAAACTGAGCCTGTGGTCATGAAGCTGGTGTGCCATGCACGGATGATGGGTCTGGATGGTGGCGCCTTGCCAAATGTGGTCCTGCAATTGCGTTGAACTTGTGTGTCCGATTTGCGCTCAATGAACCATGCCACACATTGTGCTTTCTCCTGTGGGGTCCACATGTTCAGGTACAACTGACGAACCTAAACAGAAGAAAAACATTATCAGTTGCACTAATCACTGCAGAAAACAGAATGTGCATATCCTTTTTATTTCAAAAGTTATGACATTTCTAAGTTGTAAAGATAATTCTTGGACACCCTGTACTACGTATATGATACTTTACTATTAAAACAAGATACGTTAAATTCCAAGAACACACTCCATTGCGAAATAAATGACTGTCAAATTATGCACTCCCATTTCAAAGTTCTTTCAAAGATCCATCGTTATTTTGTTATTGTTAAATTATTATGCAATAATGGAAAGTAATTGCCCCCTAGGTTCCTTTTAAAAGGTTTATTGTTTATTTCTACAAGATCCATCTGCCAACAAAATGACAGAGTTAGCCATTAAATTCTCAATGCCGTACACTGTACAATACAAATACTGCAGCGCATTGCAATTCGTTACTCGGTGAGTTAAAGACGATGTCGTACTTCTTACACTTGCTAGTGTCATCTTAGTGGCTTCTCTACCTCGGTATTTGTTTAGCAGGCAGGTGTCTTCAAGGGCGCCGCAAACCACGCGCTTCAAATTCGTTGCAGTGTGTTCGTAAACACGCTATTTAAGAAATATTCCACATATACCTATTGTCCAAGTGTAAGAAGATAAAATACACTTCGGAGAAGAACAGAATGTCCTTTTTTAGACACTGTGATAATTAAAAACACTGTTTCTCAGCACTCAAACATAGCTACTCTTCAGACTTTCGTACTTCAAAATGTACTATCCGGATGTACGTGAAACTCAGAAATGTGCACTGAACTTTGCTACAGACTTTCCAGCAGCACAATTATATGGTCGCTGCTAATCGCGGTTTGAAGTCCTTCATTAAAAATGAATCGTCGGGAAGACATATTGCATATTCAGCGCTCGTGGCAATTGGGCAACTGATACGCGCTTCAAGGTCGCCCTTATAACTCCCTCACTTCTGAGTCTCTAACGCGCAGTTAGGCAGCACTCTTAAAGGCCGAGTTCACGCAAAATTGTTATTGTTTTTATTATTTTTATATTTTGACGAGATATGGTTTGTTTTGTAGACATACATTGTGACTACGTTTTACCGGAACGAACATTTTCTAGTGCTCATATTTTCTATAATGGCATATTAAAGCCCAAATTTAAAAGGTTTTCATACAAGAAACTAAGACCAACTGACGTACATAAATGAAATAATTTACACTGAAAAACAGTTTCACGGGCTATGTCAATACATGTTCAAAAACACTGCATTGAAAATTTTCGAATTAATAATAATTGCAGGAAATTGGTAACGTTTTATTTCAATTTCAAAAATTTTAAAAAACACAAAACATTTTCAGTGCGGTTTTTGTACGTACTTAGATGTAACGCGTGACACTACTTTTCACTGTGAATTATTTTATTATTGTAGGACAGTTGGTTTTCGTTTATTGTACAAAAAAATTGTATGCAAATTTTGGCTTTGATACGCCATTGTACAAAACTTATATTAGCTCGAAAAATTTTGTTACAGTAAAAAAAAAGTCATAATATATGTATATTAAGCAAACCATACATCGTACGAATATAGCAATTATTAAAACAATAAACATTTTGCAGTGAGCCCGCCCCCCCTTTTTTTTCAAAACATTTTAACCATGCTTCAAAATAATCATGTCTCGTTACAGATTCCTCTCCACAGAACGTCGTAGTACCTGTTTGTACTAGAGGAAATCTGTATGAAAATTCTGAAACTACCGTTACTCTCAATCATGTTGTTGGTCCTACAGCTACGTGTCTCCTCAGTGGGACAAACAAAACAAGAGTTGATCTGTTACATATATGGTAGCCGAACAAAACACTGTGAATTAAATGTTACCTAATAACTCACTAATGTTTCTAATGGAGCCATTTGTAACTACCAGTCGACTACAGCACAAGCCACAACTCTTTACAGGGTATTTCAGCTGAAGGGATTGTGTCTGGAATTTGTTGCCGCAAAATACCTGTCGACTCAGCTAGTAAAATAACCGTCTCTAGAAGCTTACTGAAATACCGAATGAGATTGAAAATAACGTACAGTGAAGTTAGGTTTGCCTAGTGTACTTTATAACGATTTTCACCCTAAACGTCTCGTCGACAGTGAGGAATCAATTGTTCTGACATACAGGGAACGGCCATGATCATTAGTTAGGAACCAATCAAGCATTCGTAAGAAACGATTTTGGGAAATCATTGGAATCCGATCTCGGAATGTCCGGAGTTGGGAATCGAACTCAGTTCCTCCCGAATGCGTATCCAACGTGTTACCATTTCACAATCTCGCTCGGATCGTGTAAGCCGTCCAGGGAAATTAACCTTCGCTTCTAAATGAATCTGCTCTCTCTAATCTTGCATTACTGAACGCGATGATATTTTTAAAGTCTTAGTATGATAAAAAGAGGTTCATGTGATGCCCTTCAAATTTGTCGAGGTGTAGGGCGCGGTCTACCACAATTTTCATCATCATTATTTAATTTTTTTATTTGTACGAGATATTTTTTTTCTTATTTTAGACACAAAATGTGACTAAATTTTGCTCTTATGGAATTTTTTTATCTCTCGTAGTTTTCTCGTAATGGCTTGTTAAAGGCATATTTTGCATGTTTCCGTTTAAGGACTACACTAAAACCAACTGATACATCAAACTCAAAAAAATCACAGTGGATAAAAACATTGCAGGCTACAATGAGATGCTCATAAAATTAAAGAATAAAAATTATTTGTATTTAAAAAAAATATTGAATTTTTTAAATTTTTATTTTCAGTTTCAGCATTTTTTTTTTAATTCAAGTTATTTTTATTCTTTAATTTTATGAGCATGTCATTGTAGCCTGCAATGTCTTTATTCACTTTGATTTTTTTTGAGTTTGGTATGTCAGTTGGTTTTAGTGTAGTCGTTAAAACGGAAACATGCAAAATATTACTTTAATAAGCCATTACGCGAAAACTATGAGAGATAAAACAATTTCATAAGAGCCAAATTTAGTCACATTTTGTGTCTAAAATAAGAAAAAAATATCTGATACAAATAAAAAATAAAAAAAAAATTGTGATGAAAATTGCGGTAGACCGCGCCTTTAAAGTGGGAAGAAATGGTATGCTAAACTGTGGAGTTACCAGAAAACTCCAACTGATAGTGGTTATGGAAAGGGGTCAACTTGGGAATCATATATCTTACAGCATGGTATCACAACATTCTGCAAATTTTAAGCCATATCTATCATTGTCAACTGGGGCATTTATTGTAATTACACTTTTAAAAAATTTTTGTAAATTTCCTATACATGAAACGGAATTAATTCACATATACTTGGTATGGTAATTTTACAGTACAATATTGTATTATTCTCATACAAAGTTGGCATTTCCCGTACACGTGCTACATTTTCGTATACTTTAATGGAATATAAAGTTCTTCTGTAGCCACTGCCGTGAGCGGTTCGGGTTTTTGGATCCTGTGTCGGGTATTCGGCACGTTATGCGTTTGTGCTGTTCTGGAAGCTTCTCGGTTTAATGAGTGTCTTGTTCTTGATTATTGATTCTACTTATTGAATTGTATTTTCTAATATTGATTCTTGATATTGGCCGTTGGCGAAAGCTGGAGGTCACGTTTACGTATAAAAAAAATGGAATACGTACCTTAAACACATCGGAAATTTCTACGCCATGAACACGTTCTCAACGCTCCTATACGCGCATGTAGTACAGGTCCAAACAATTTCTTACAGTGTAAAATTTACTTACATAGTTTCCAGGGCTACAATTTACCCGTTTAAAATGTATATACATTACTAAGTTCACTTAGTAAAATAGGGATTAATAGTTTTTTTAACAACTTACCTTGAGGATCTTACTGATATTAAAATACAGAAACCTTACAATGTGTCACCGTGCGGAGTGAAATAGATGGTTAAGTACCGCCGTTTGGCTCTTGAGCATAGAGCTAAATACGTACTCTTTTTAGCCGAAACAAGGAACGTTACGACTGGCCAGAGAAATCATCGTTTTTTTTTTATATATATTCGCTGTGCACCGGTGCGGAGCTAAACTGGTCATGTGTGCCTCAAATTCAACGAGGAATGAGGCGTGGAGAAGAAAAATCGACGTCGATAAAAAAACGTACACTCACTTTAAAACCATGAAAGCGGTTTGTGTAGCCATGAAACGCAATCGCAGTAAACAGAACATAGTACACATTCCAACGATAAGTAAGTATATTTTTGAAAGGCCTGCATTTTTTTTACAGCAAGTTTATATTTTTCACAGTGCATGCGTTAATCTACTATTTCCGTAGATATTTATTTAGTTAAAAATTAGTACTGCCTACAGTAAAAATTTTACAACTCCGTGGGAAGTACTCCGTTGTAAGTTGAAAGTCAACTTGATGCGCTGCGCCTACAAGAGTAAATAAATATCAATTATTAGTTACGAACAATCACACTTGGCTTCATTAACCGTTAAACTGCAATCTCGGTGTTATTTGTATTGGACAACGTACTCAACGCGATCTCTAGGTGGAATTTTAAATTGTTCCATAAAAGAGCGTACAGCCGAACAGTAAGATTATAAAACAAATATCGAAGTCGTTTCGCTTTCTGCTTCGCGTATTGTGCAGTCAGAAGAAAATTAAATACGTTGCCATAAAACATATGTATGTGTGCGTGCGTGCGCGCGTGCGTGCGTGCGTGCGTGCGCGTGTGCAAGTGCGTGTGTGCGCGTGTGTGTGTGATACAAAGGAATTCGTTTCACTCGATAGTAATTCAAGATCGTTCAGACCTCTCGCCTCACATCCAGGCGATCCGGGCTCGATCGCCGGCGGGTTCCGTCCCGGATTTTTCGCATTTGGAAAATGCGGCAGACGTTGCCGTTGACCAATCGGTTTTCTCGGGAACTCCTGTTTTCACCGCCTCTCTCATTTCGTCACATATCTCCTTTCAACTCATCCATTCTTCGGGCATATGTCTCTAATCAAGCAGCCTGCCCAACCTTCACCTCGGCCTTCTCTTACACACACTGTGACCTGTCCGACAGCAGGACCACGTAATTTTGGTAATTTACTACTAACCATACAAGGAATGATGCAACCACGGCAAGCTTTATTATATAACAGCCAGTGATTTTTTTTCCGGCGGGTGTTTTCAGAGGTGCTCATTTTGTCGTGAAACACCTATAGAAGAATCACACGTCATTTTTATCATCGTATGCTCGCAACGTTCGTAGCTTTATGATTATAGGTATTATAGTTATTTGAAACCCTAGCTCTATTGTACTTTTCAATTAAATTATATTTTCCTGCCCCTTTTTAATACAAACAAAAATGTCTACGTGACAGAGTGTAGACTGTACCCTACTCAAAAGTTAATGACTGTGTTCACACTTTATAATATTTTTAAATTATTATTAAAAATAACATGGCCTTCAAAAGTGCTCACTTTATCACGAACAACCTATACTCATCACTACGTCATACTTGACATAAATAACCCGTATTAACGAAAGGAACTGCTACCAAATTCGTTCACGAAGGAATGCATACGAGAAGAGATGTCTAGATTCTAGAAACATAAAAAATTCGTTCCTTTGTAACATTAATTCACGTTTGAGAACAACGCCTTCGTATACTAATTAAACGCAATATAAGAATGAGGAGTTACCGAAGATGTCGTACGGTCTTGGCAAATTGTATCTATGGATTCAGGTAACTATCAGTCGGAAATATCCCTGGCAAGAAGCTCTCAAACGGATGGACCGATTTCAATGCTTTATTTTTTATGTGGAATTTCGTTTCATCAGGATTATTTTTAGCAGTATTTTATGAAAATCTGTCCAACTGTTCAAAAGTTGTGATTTCTTTATTCAATTAGTGTTAGAATACCGACATAATATTTATTTTACTTTTATATTTTCCTAGCTGCCCTGCCGGGGTTTTGCCCACGTGAAATTTTTTAAGGAAAACCTGTAACGAAAGCTTATTGTTTTAAATAGATATTGAGGAAATGGCGAAAACACATTTTGTTCACCCCCAAAGCATGACACCTCACCAGGTTTAAATATCATGGATATCGAGAAAGTACATTGCACCCCTGAGAGTGCCTACACCGCAAGGGGAAGTCACCTTTAAATTGTCATACTTCGAATAGACAATTAACTCTTCTGCCAGCTGCCACTAATATGTGCGTGTATGACATCACAGCAGTTCCTCGTTGCCTTCCCTTACACGGGATTCGTAACAAAACTTTCTGTTAGTTAGGTTAAGGGGTCTTCCTACCTGCCCTTGAAATGTGTTGCAGCTAGTTACGATTATTCTTATTTTGCCGAAACTACTAAACGCGCATTATATTTGTATAACTACGAAAATAACTTACACTTCAAACTATGTCACTATAGTTTCAAAAATTCAGTACATTTATTTAAAATATCATTTTCGGATCCCTCAAAATGGTCAAAAATGGGGTTTTCAGACAGCCGTATCTGAAAAATAGCAACCGGATTCGAAAAATACAAGTATAGAAACAAGCGTTAGACTTTGAACTATGCTGGCCACATATAAAATGATATGGTCACCACTTAAATTCCCATAGGAAAAAGGATAACAGTAAAGCACTGCAGCCATCTGAGTAACTTGCGCGGAGAGGCGATAATACATTACATACGTCGGCCAACGGCAACATTTCAGCTCCTGCTTCACACACACAAACGCAGCCTATCTAGGGAGACTCCTTAACAAATTTTACTTAAACTTTTCTCCGCAAGTTCTGGGTATTTGCTTAATCTGACGATTACTGAGCTTCACAAGTAGGACTACTGGTTTATTGTGTTTAACATAACGTGTCATGTTGATAGGCATGGCAAAAAAACATAATACGTTAGAGCATAACAACGTAAAGCACATCATTATTGAAATATTGTTTACATGAACGGGATATTGTGAAGCAGACATAGCAACGAAACAGCTGAAATGTTGCCGAGCTCGGGCTCCAAGATGTTAGTAAGTTATTTTTATATTGCTGCCATACATCACGTCAGTGAATGTTTTGGTAGGTAAGAAAATATATGCCTGGTCGCTCATACGGTTACTCTTCTACTTCCTTGAAAGAACGAGACGCATATGGAGAATAGAAACAACATTTTTCTCCCTTAATGTTTCCGGTAAACTTATTTCGGACTCATTTCACTTACATTCATCTAGAAGCGACACCTCTTTGATGTATTCTTGGTCGTGAGGGCAAGGTGACTTCGTCAAGGTAATCGTCTGACGATGTTTATGTGAAGAGGTTTGGAAACACTTCACAGCGCATGATGAATGGAAGCACATAGTGATTTAATGAGGAGAGTACAAACAAAACCACAGCCTGTCATCGAGGCCAACTGCTTCGACTAAGAAAGTCGATTAAGTTTGCTTTCATCTTCTCTATTCGCAAAGTGAGTGCTTCTTATCTCGCATCGGTTATAAACAATTCCATTAGCTATTCCTCTACAATTTTTTTTTTAACTTAGCAGAGAAAGTAATTCGCTGCGCTTCTTTTTTCTTGAGTTTTCTTCTTCGTATTTCGTTTTTTTTCATTATATCTCTGCTCATTAAGATTCTATTATTACAGTATCACGTTTTCAACATTGGCCATTAAACTGTATGCTGTCTTCATTGAAATTATTGAAATTCTCACACGTAACTTGATGTCTAAAGACGTTTTAAGAATATACTAAAAACAATAGCAATAAATGTATTATTCTTAAGAATTTTCTTTAAAAAAGCGCAACAGTATCACAAGCACGAAAATACTTTGTGAAATAGTACCAGAGGAACAAACAAAGACTAGGAAATAACGGCTAGTTATTCGAGTAAAATATGTAGAACAATTGTGTTGCGACAAGGGAAAAAAATGTTGAAGAAAAAACTCTGTAAATTACTTTTGCCAGAAATAAGTTTTTTGTTGAAGTATAGTGGAAACAAAAAAATTAATGTGTTGCTAATAAAACAGTTTAAGGGTATTTATGGCAAAGTTAGTTGCAGATTTTAAAATCAAGCTTTATGTTAAAGAAATATAGCCTAATTAAAGGTACAACTAGCAAAAATTGACGTTACCACATTTTTATAAGCAAATTGCTTTATAAGTGTCGCAGGAAAAATGACAAATATTTACTTCTACCATTTAAATGTATTAATTTTGAAGTAAGTATAAGAGGGTTTTATTTTTTTTACGACAGATAGACCTACTGTTTCGATAAATAAAATTTGTCGTGCTTTGTATTATACGGTAGTGCTGGAATCATAATGCCACGACGCGAATAAATAAAGATGCCAACCAATGAGCGCCGAGATTTTTTTGACGTCAAAGCGTCCGCGTCGACACTGATAAGCTGACGAGTTATTTTGTTTACGTCGTGCACCTCGCGACGTATCTATCGTGCTATTGTGATTCCAGCATAAGTAGCAAGACACTTTCTAACAGCGCGCAAGGGGAGGATAAAGAGGGGACTACCAGTGAACAAAACAACGTAATTAATATACCATGTATAAGGTGTTCAGAAGAAACCTAGCCGATAAGCGGACAACTTCCTTAAAAGGACAGCGTCAAACCGGTAAGGTCTCTTCAGTTCGCGACCCGACATAGTGCCTGAATGAAGTTCGTCCATAAATAAGATATGTCTGGCATTTCCTGACTGTGTATAAGGCAGAGCCTAATGACATATGAAAAGGGAAATGTCGGGGAAATTTAATATACTTGCTATAACGGGAATACTGTACAAGGCAACATATTATCCAGCCGGTTCATAGATTCAGCATTTTCAAGATCCCAGATTAGTTTTGTTTCGGCTTGTTGACTATGCTTCTCCTCAGCTTGCTGTTTGAACTCTTCAAGCTGAAGCTTTCTCCTACCCAAGGCAACTTCGTGACTTTCTTGAAGGCCGTGGTAGACAGCAATTTTCATCGGAATTTCATTTTTACATTTGTAGCAGATATCTTCTACTTATTTTAGACATAAATTATAACTAAATTTTGCGTTAATGAATTTTATTATGTGTCATAGTATTTGCATAATGTCAAAGTCAAAATATGCATGTTACGGTTTTGAGGACGCCACTAAAACCAACTCACATAAGCAAACTTTAAAAATAAAAAATAAATAAAAAAAGATCACAGTATAGGGTACGAGGTCTCCTACATAAAACCATATACTAAAATATTTAGATTTATTTAAAACTTTCATTTTAGATTTCAGCATATTAATTTAAATTAGTAAAATATTTCGATTTATTTAAAATTTTTATTTTAATTTTTAGCATTTTTATTTAAATATAAAAATATTTTACTTTTTGTTCTTATAAAAAACTTGTAGCATGCAACATCGTTATTCACTGTGAACTTTTGCAGTTCGGAATGTGAGTTGGTTTCACTAATGTCATTAAAACCGTAACAGGAAAACTTTTATTTTGACGAACCAATGTGCAAAATATATAATAATAAAAAAAAATTTCATGAAAACAAAATTTAGTCACAATTTATGTCTTAAATAAGGGGAAAAAAGTCTGATACAAAAATAAAAACAAAAACGTAATGATGAAAACTGTTGCCTGCCGTGCCCTTGATATAGCCTAACCGCTCTATTGTATGCCAGGTATAATACTCTGTTTAACTCACCTCTTGTAAAATATGACGGTTGTGCGGCACTACTTCTTAAGAGTGCGTGGTAGATAAATAAACGCTGAAAACATTAACGGATATCGAAGCTTTCTTCGAAGTCAATATGGATAAAATACTCAATGGCAATCCTAGATAATGATATTTGCCAACTTTATGAGTATATATTAATCCAGAATTACAATTCCGTTACGGGTGATCTCTTGCGCCGCAGTTAAATGCACGAGGTTCCGGCGTCAGAGATTGTGCCTCAGAAGTTCGTAACACTGGAAACAATTTTGTTTAAAACGTTGGCTAAAACTATTGTTTAGGATTGCTATTGTTTGTCTTTCGTAAATTGACTTCAAGAAACCTACAGTTATAGATTAATGCTTTTAGCGTTGAATTATGTACCACGCCCTCTTAAGTGTTGAAAATGTTCGATTGTATATCAATGGCGCCATTTCAGGGTTTCCTTAGGGAAAAAGGGGGAGGGGCCAAAAATTGTTTTCGGTGACAGTGACCTTGTTTCATCTTTTTTGTTAATAAGTCATGTATAAATTAGAAACTTTAATAACAAAACTTTAGTTTCATGTGCTTAAGTAAGCATTATTTAAATAACAAAATACAAAAAATGATTGATACACTTAAAATTCTAAATCTAGGGGGCATTTACCCCCCTGCCCCCATAAATGACGCGCCTGATGTATGTTAGTCGACAATTTTAGTTCTGAAATGAAACTGCGATACCCATTCAGTAATTAGTACTGTATACTTTGTCTTGCATTGTGACATACATTACGTACTATCAACATCGATTACTCATAAGTAACTGTCTAAATTTACTACAGTTATATGAAATATAGTATAAATATTTGCCCGTGTACAACTGTAACGTAACTGACGGCTTGGCGAGGCTGCTGGTGCGACAATACCGTATGCAGAATGAGGCAAATGTCGCCCACAGTAGCGAACATGGTAATATTAAGAGCCCTATACAGCAAGCGCTGGACGCCGCGCTTGAGGTACAGAAACAAGCAGGAGGTACGACCTGGACTGGTTCGTGTGTCGACAACCGTGTTACGCGCGGGGCGTGAAATCGGCGTGCAGTGTCAGTCGTTGGCCTTTTCCTATGGGACTTTAAGTGGTGAGCCTAATTATTTTATTTGCGGAAAGTGCCTACTAACGTCCAGTGCGTGCTTCTCTATTTTGGTTTAACGATTCCAGTCGCAGAAGTCTGGAGTAGCATTTTTAAGCCATTTTGAGGTGCCCCGGAACCATGTTTCTAAGCACGATATCTAGAAAACAACGATAGAGAACCATAGTCGTAAATGTTTTCTTTTCGTAGATAAACATATCGAACACGTTTAATAGTGTTTATTCAATAGCTTTCTACTGGCACGTTACAATACAGTTCATACGCCAGCTGTATAGGTAGGTCTCTTAAGGGTGTTCAAGTACGATATATATATTTTTAAGAAATATTGTTATAGTTTTGTAGATGAAACATTGTGAGTACATTTTACTTTTACGAAACAATTATAGCTCGCACATACTTTCCTTATAACGAGGTGTCAAAGTCAAAATTTGCTTCTTACGCTGCCATACAAATGGTGAAAACCAACTGACCTACTTAAACAAAATAATTCAGTGTGAACTTACATCCCATGAGCTATGCCATACAACATTTAAAATCTCATAACGTAATATTTTGAAATAAAAAAAATTGCTAAAGTACAAAAAAAAGTTGCAAATTCAGAATTCTTTTTAAATTCAAAATCGATTCGCGGTATTTTTTTCAAATGATTTACTACGTAGCCCAAAATATGTTATTTCACGCACGTAAAACAATTGGTTTTCACTATTTGCATGGCAGCAGAACATGCAAATTTTGACTTTGACGCAACGTTATGAGAAAACTACGTGCTAAAATTGTTTCGTAAGAGGAAACTGCACTCACAAATGTGTGTCTACAAAATTAACACTATATCATATTAATATAAAATTATTACTTTATCGCACCGAACACCCTAAAGGCGGCCGCCTACTTCACGCTTCAAATGCGTTGCGGTGTATTCTTAAACAGGTTTTTTCTACGAAAATATTCTACGTTTGCCCATTGAGCCAACGTACGAAAAGAAAACAAACTTCAAACAAGGTCGGAATATCATTGTTAAGACACTATGCTTATTAAAAACACTGTGTCAAAGCCCTCCAACATTGCTCAAAACGGCCTTTTCAGACTGTCGTACTTCAAAATGTACTAACCGGATGTATGTGAAACTCAGATTGCAACCTGCACTGAACTTAGTTGCAAACTTTCCACCAATAAAACCACGTGGTCATCATAGTAGAAACGGTTCGGCGGAAAGCTTGCACGCTAGTTCTGCGCTTGGAACGTTGAGGCGATGCGACGTTTGATACGCGCATCTAGTGAGAGATTTTGGTCAGCGCTGAACACCGAGGTCTTCAGCGTTGGTGGGGGATAACATGAGGTGAATACGGAGCAGCGCCGGAAGGAAGGGGCTAACGGAAAAGGGAGATCCCCGAGAAAACCCGATGCGCGCATCAAGGTCGACCTTACAGCTCCGTCGCTTTTGAGCCTCTAACGCCCGGGCAGGCGGTGCTCTTAAGGGGGACTGTTAAGACTATTTTATTGTATTTTCAGTTCATGAGCCGTAACATTTATTCAAATTGCATTATCAAAATGTTCTCTTCGCCAAAGCACGGTATATTCCTGGTAGACTACTAGACATAAATTATAGTGGGACCTTTCATTAATTTGTCAAACGCTCCCCCTTACGGGGGATGTTGCGCCAAAACAGAGAATTCTCGCAATTTTTAACATTACTTTTTTCCTCGCTTATTATCGAAAGTCAAGGTTCGACAATCTGTATATTACACTTTTGTACACCTTATTACGTAGTCACAGACTGTCTTATTTTTGGAGCACTGATGACAGATAGGAAAAATGTCTCATTTTCCTATCTGCCATCACTGTTCCAAAAATAAGACAGCCTGTGACTATGTAGTAATATAATAAGTTGTACAAAAGTATCATTTCTGGATTGTCGAACCTTCATTTTCTATAATAAGCGAGGGGGGAAAGCTATGTCGAAAATTGTGCAAATTAACTGATGTGGCGCACCATCCTCCTTGAGAGACAAACATGTCGAAAAATATTAATTTGGGCAGTATACAGATGAAATATAACGCCACTGTGTTATAGCCAATTCAGCTGGTGATCCTTGCACTGTACAGTAGAGTTATTATTTGTATTGACTATACTACGATTACACAAAGTTTCACCGAATGCGCGGATTCATCAGGCAGCAGCCTATATTTCTCAGTCCTATACACACACCGGCCACACTCGAGCATTAGATTCTATCTGTACAAGCGGGTAGCACGCGATAGTCCTACGAATATTCCCTCGTAGTTGTCATACGTGTCATAACAGCTGTCAGCTAATCGTAGACGTGCCAGTGAAGTATACGTTTTGACGTTCAACCTGACTTAGAATATATCTGCGAAAGCGGCATAGTTCTAATTATAATGTTATGATGCGCGACTTTTGTCTTTTTCTGTAGGTCGTGTTTCCAATATTGAGGTTAAAACCTCGCTGAAAGAGAACTTTAAATTTGAGTAGTTTGAAGAAGCAAACCAATGTTCGGAAATGCAGTTTTATTTCCATAAACGACACACCATAGCAACAAGTGACAACTCGGAGAAATTGTTCTAATTGATTGATGACCCCACCAGTGTGTATGTATGTGTATATATATATATATATATATATATATATATATATATATATATATATATATATATATATATATATATATACAGACACACATGACAACGGTACAATAAAATTTGCCGCAAATATTCAAACATCGCTGGATGACTGCTGTACAATATGAGACAAGCAGCAAGAAAAGTACTATAATAAATCTATAATATCTCATTTCTGTAAGTATGCCAATAAATAAGATTTTTCTTCGCTTTCGTGTAAAATTGAATAAAGTGGCCATGTCTGGTATTGAAAGTATTCTTCTCTGGTAGGGACCGTCTACTTTGGGCGGAATGCGCCCACTGGTGCGACCCTGAGTAGCCACTTCTTCAAGGAGAGTCATGCGGCCGAGTCGATAAAGAATGTCCGCTGTAAATATTTATAAACAGCCGTGCCGACAAGGCTAAATAGGGGAATTATAGGCAGGCGGCGGGTAGTGGTCGGGCGGGCTGGTGTTGGCACCCCTGCGGCACGTGGCGAGCGGCGGGCACATCCCACGTGGCCGCCCACGTGTACTGCACGGCCCTACGTGCGCCTTACATGGTGCGGTGTCCTCAAGCCGTCCGTCCCTTCGCCAGCCTTTCTGACACCTCGGCAACAACCCGTAACACACCAGTGTCGGATATAATCGACATGTTTAGTTGCTAAATTGTCACGTGGTGCCATTTAGTATTCTAACATTGTAACTTGATTCTTGACTCGTGTTTTAGTATTTAGATTTTATCGAGTTTGTTAGACAAAATATACTCGACGCTTTTCTAATCGAACCAGACCAATCACTGAAACTGCCAATTTAAAATAGCCTTAGAAAAAATCTCTTTCCAAATACTTCTGTAATTGTTACGTACTAATAACAACCAGTAAAAATGGTATGAGTGTCACATTTTAAAAATTTATTGTTAGTTTGATTATTATTTTCAGGAAGAAAATCCAATCGAAATAACAATTGTTGCCTTACTTATAAGGTTGACAGCGAATTAGCAAATGTAATTCTATATGTTTTCAAATTTAAAAATAACCTGAATAACTATCTTAATGAAATCGATGTATTGTAGTCTATATATTTAATAAACTTACTAATAGCTTCTAATTTATGAAATCAGGTTTTATCGACTGTACATTTAAACTCGCTGCACATAAGCTTTAAGTGATACGCCTACATATTTTTTTTACTTAGTGGCGCAGCCAGAGGGAAGGTAGTATCGGGATATATACCCCCCCCCCCCTCCAACGTCCCACTAAATGTCGAGGAAGTCGTCATACTTTCCACTACAGTACTTAGCTTCTGAAGTAACTGCAATAATACCAAGGAAACAAAAATCAGTGGTTATTCTGTGTATATGTAGACCTATATATAAACGGATATGTATAACCGTACATTGCAACCAACAAATTTCGAATGTTTAATTGCTACCAAAATATGCTTAACTTCTAATCGAAAGGAAGCAAGTGTTTCGCTTTAATTTTACAAATGCAGCTCTAAAATGTGTATTCAGCATCATGTACTCTACGGACGGGCTTTGAAAAGTTCCTTACATAATAATGTGGAATTCTAGTGGATGATGACAAACCCAGGCCGTCAAGTGGTGTGAAGAACTTCAGCTGATAGACGTTTATTCGAGAACTACTCAACGTGCTTGAGTAATGTCTGCTTGCGAACAACAATAATAACCGTTACGCGCATATATACCCATTTTAGGTTAGTCCCTAACTTTTAAAGCTTATTTTCTCAGATCGAAAATTGCGAAAATATGGGTGATTTTGTGGTCCTTTTAAGTATGATCTTTGAAAGAACTGTGCAATGGGAGTTCATGACTAGATCCAGTTTCTTGGGCGTACTCCATTGCAAAATTGAACGACTGTCAAAGAAAAACTAAACAAATAAAAGAAACCATAAAATAAGCAGAGTATGCTTAATTAGCAAGATACAAACACAACATGAAATTCCAAGATGGAATCGGGCCAAATACAAACAAGGAACAAACAGATAATGAATGAAATTAATAACAAATAAAATAAAAACCAAATAACATGCGACACAACGATGAGACGAAGCAACAAACACAGTAGATAGCAAACACGGACAGAAAAATAACAAAAGAACACAACAAGTAGACGAGACAAAATGCAACAGATATCAGACATATACAGACAAGACAAACGACACAATGAAGAGACGAGACAAAACACAGTAGTTTTCCAGACAGACAGTGTTACGACGTTTCGGGAACTGGAATCTGTTCTCGTCATCAGGTAGACACACGGGGTTCAGGAACACGAGTGCGACTAGGTATGACCACCTTAGTGAAGAATCTTTAAAAATGTTAAGGCATGTAAAATACACCTTTATCTTTAGTATTTCTTCGTGAAATGATAGCGGAACTGCTAAATGTCTCAAAGAGACGATATGGCGAGAAGACTTGCACTTAGAGGTTAGGGGAAGGCTTGATGCGCATGCTTGTGCGTCCTTACCGCAAGACACTTGTAGGCCTCGAACGCGCACAATACATCCATCATTGCAGACACCTTAAATAAAACGACGAAAAACTATCCATGAGTTTCGAAATAAACGCAAATCTGCGTCTGTGTACGTTTTCCCAGTGATGATGCAGATTATATGCGCCTTGTGTGGTTCAGTCATCCTCCAGGAAATACATCACTGTAATATTCGCAGTGCCATTTCTTCGTATGCCAAAATGAATTGGATGGTCGTTACTCAAACGTTTGAAATGATGATCGATATTTTCAATAATACTCAGGAATTTTGTGTTGACCTGTACTTCGCAACAAACTCTCAGTCTTGTGTTAATTATTGACCGTAATTTTTGCCGAGTCGTTGACGTGGTTAAAAATAATTATTTTTTCTTTTACCACCGGCCACTCGTCTATGAAGGCATTCAAATGATTCTAAATACGTGTGAATTAATTTGTAAAAATGCGCAAGAAACGTGTTTGAAGGAACAGTAACAGTCGTTTTTTTTCTGGGGGGGGGGGGGAAAAAAAAGTTAGAGCTTCCGTAAAAATAAACTAATAGTGAAATTAAAAAAATCTTTTATTTAAATACTTTGAAAATAAGAAAATAAACTTTAAATTAATTCAAGTACATAAATTTATTGCATTACACAGTGTATACGATATAAAAGCTTATCGCGAGATTTACCTATTTTATAAAAACATTTTTTTTTTCATAGAATTATTACTTATGTCAAGATCAAGTTAAATATTGTAGCCTATTCTCGTTTATCTACAAAGGTAAATCTCAAGACAAACTTTTATATAATATAAATTGTGTAACGTAATAAATTGTTCGATTTGATTCAAATTTGTTTTCTTTTTACAGCATTTAAATAAAAGCTTGTTTTCAAAAATTTTCACTTTATTTTGTATTTTTTAGTTATTTTTCTAAGTTGTTCCCACGAGAACCGAAGAAATATCTGTCGACCCTCCCAGGTCTTTGTTTAGAAGGGTAAGAGCTAATTAAGAATAAAAAAAATTGCTTGACTGATTACGTCTTAAATATACGTTAAAAGTTCAACTTCAATGCTTTTATTGTAGCGCAAGGTGAATAGAATTGATATTATAGTAACAAATTTAACACTTCTCTTCTCAGAATTTCATAAGATCGAAAAATAAAATAATTCAATATGGCAACTGATGCCGAGCCTTAATATCAAAATAATACAATGGTAAAAATTGTATGCCAAAACAACTCTTGACCAACACAATTATCTACTGAAAGTGAAAAGTATTCGAAATCACTTTTTCACACATTGAAGACATTGATGCTACTAAATCACACTCAAAAATGGATAATTTATTCCTCCCACTTTCAAAATATTTTAACAAAAGTTACAGTTTAATTTCAAATTTCAATCGCAAATTTTTCTCTTAAGATTTCCGCCGACCAAAAACTTGTCCTATATAATTTTGCCATATTTTTTGCAAGGAATCGTCTCGCAAAGTTTGTAACATACTTTCATGAACATCCGGTAACCTACCCATTCCAGGTCAGTCACTAACTTTTAAAGCTTATTTTCTCGGGGTCTAAAATTGCGAAAATGTTTGATTTTGTGGGCGATTTTTAGGTCCTTGTTAGGTATGATCACCTTAGTGGAAAATATTAAATACGGTATACGCATGTCTTTGTAGGAATTTTTGTTTATTTTTTATTTATTTATTTTGTGGGACACGCCACCTGCGCCCAATCGGCGACCTGACTTAAAGTGGAGATCGTACAATTTTATTGATCGCGACTACGCAGACAAGTCCAATGCACGCCTACCGTATTAGTTTTGTTTAAGTTATTACATTTTCAGATTTAAACAAAATAATTTAGAAAAAATAAGAACAAATTGTTAATTACGTGTTTTCCCTTTCTTACGTCGATTCTATTCGGTTTTCTAGAAGTTGCCGGCCCCAGGGAGGGGGGGGGGGCACTTACAGAGCAATTGGGCGAAGGTCAGACTACGGTGGTTCACCATTGCTTTTTAACCACTTTGTGGACTTCAAGATAGTATTCATACCATGTGTGCTGTTATTAAAGTACAATGCTGTCACATTTTGGAATGTGACATGTTCAACGTTACAGGATGTTGCAAAATTCCATGTCAATATTCTAGGGAAACAATCCTCACGTGTATAGGAACAAAAACTGTTACATGAACATAGGTCCAAAAACGCACAGTTTCTGCGCTACAGTTGGCAATATATGACGTATGGTTGATAGCACGCTGGCAGGGTCATGTTGCTGTGGGGCATCATTACAGCAGTATATAACATGTTACTATGCCACACACTACGCCACTAACACACAGACAGTAAGAACAACTGTGACACAGCAACATGATCCTACCCTCACGCTATCAACCAGACGTCATGTATTGCCAACTGTAGCGCAGAAACGGTGCGTTTTTGGACCTATGTTCATATAACACTTCTTGTTCCTCTACACGTGAGGATTGTTTCCCTAGAATATTGACATGAAATTTTGCAACCTACTGTATAAGGAAAGCATAGTTTTCCTATTATGGACAGTTGCCTTTTTATTTTATTTTATTGTTGATTTCATCTTTAGTTTCTTTCTACGAAATCTAAGTGGCAACTGTTTTACGGAATCTACCAAAGCTCGGGGTTGCAGTTGGCGCAGTGTCTAGAGCGCTCACCTACCTCCGTGATGATTCAAGATTGATATGTGGTGGCGTCGGTCCCCGATTTTTCGCATATGGGAACGTGGCGGATTTTCTAGGGATTCTGCCATCCACCCTTACAATTCCGTCATCCCCCCACTGTAGGACTTCATTTCACGTCAACCTTCAGAGCTCGCAAATGAATACGAGAGCCTAACGAGAAATCTGCTCTCGAGGTATGATACACGCTGTTTGAGTTCAGTAAAATTTTACAGCAACCTATGGACAACAAATGTTCATATTTCGTGATGTGTGCCCCAATGTAAGACAACATTTACAGAACAAATGGCGAATAGGACATGTTAGATTCATTTAAAAACCGAAGATATCTTCAATTGTGACACATATTTCAAATTATAAACAATATTTGCCCAAAATTAGCTGTTAAATTTTACTGACGCTTTACGGAAAAGAGTGTATCATGACCTCGGTTACACTCCCCATACGATATTTATTATTATTATTATTATTATTATCACTTAATCTTACACAATTTAACTTTACTAAACCTGATAAGTCTCTCTTAGATCTAGTCTTCTCTAATAGTTACATTACTGAAGTTTCCCAGTCTCCTGAACCTTTAGTTAGTGAAGATGAATATCATCCTGCAATTGTATGCTCCTATCAGCTTGAAGTTTCGCAACTGACATATAATAACACTTACTTTACCTCTCGAGATTACCGCAACGGTGACTATCTCTCATTGTATTATGCCCTAAAAATATTTGATTGGAGTCCTAACTTTACTATGAATAATGTTAACCTCATGGTTGAATATTTGGCTAATAACACTTTAAAAATTATTGATACTTACATACCGTTAACCTTGATATCTAATAGAAAATTCCCTGTTTGGTTTTCCTCTGCTCTTATTAAGCTTATTAAGAAAAAAGATAATCTTTACAGAAAGTATAAAAATCAAAAGAATGAACAAAATTATTCAAACTTCTCTGCACAGCGCAAATTGGTGAAGAACAAAATTAGAGCTGATAAAAGGATTTGGCTTCTTGAAATAAATAACAACATTAAACGTAATCCTAAACAA
>PNEQ01111457.1:0-23335 GCA_003012365.1 Medauroidea extradentata
GTGTCTGTTTGGCTCCTGCATGTTACTGCAGGTTTCCTATTGGCCTGGCTGCCGACTAGCAGAGCAGCTGCCTCACGCTGATTGGCAGTAGGTGTTTCCGCCATGTTGCTGGCCAGGGAAGCCATTTTGCTGGCGTGTGTGACTGAGTTCGCCTTCCTGCCGACTATTTCACTTCTGTATTCCTAAATATTCTGTGCCTGTGACGATTGCAAGCCAGTATAAATAACGACTTGCACTACCCAATTGTTCAGTTAGAAACTAATGGTTATTCGACTTCGGCGAGTGCATGTAAAGGACTGACAAGTCTAGCCTGTTGTCAGATGAAAACGCGAAATACTCGTGCCTCTGCACATAGCTAGGGACAAGAAAATTTCGCGAATTAAATGACCTGCATGTTAGAATCAGCTTTTCTATGCATACTCAAGCGATGACAATTTGTCCACTAGCTGCTACTCAGTGGAACAACAGACAATGAATAAGGGTACGTGAATTTCGCGGATTCATTGACCTGCAGGCTAGACTCGACATATATCTACGTACTGAAGCAGACTTCGAAGGTTTATTTGCTGCTCGCTGCTACAATAGTACGCAATTTTAATGGGCCTGCATTAGATGCTTCTCTATAACTGGCTCGCAGCCTTCCAGGAGGTGTCAAAGAAGTTATGCGCCAACTGCGAACTAGACATAATCCTACACAAGTTTGAATTTTAGTTTGTCCTCAAATGAATCCGCGAAATTCAAGTACCTCTAACAATGAACGAATAGATGGGGCTTGAGTAGGCATAGGACAATGGAGTCTAACATGCAGGTCATTGAATTTGAGAAATTTTCCTGGTCCTACTTATAGTCCATTTATCATACGTAGGGCCACAATTTTAAGGCGAAAATATTTTTGCAACGTTTGGTTTCAATGCGATATGTGCACATCCGCAGCTGTGCTACATCGTCTGTGATTGGAAGATTTTACTGTCACTTGCCTTAGCCAATGACAGACGTACGGAGTCACAGTAATCTTATTCTGATTGGTGCAGTCAAATGAGAAACAAAGACAGCTGCCAATAACCAGGAAGCAGAACTACCGATGCGCACGTAAAACATTGAGACAAAGTGCGGCAAACATCTTAGCCCTAAACGTTTGTGATTTATATGCATGACAAGTGTTGGGCTACTGTATTCATCATGGCAAGCATAAAGACCCTGAATTCCAGCGAACATATCTCTACATCAGCTTGGTTCATTGCCTTACGCCCACATATGCAGCTCTACTCCGAGATTATTGTACACAGGCGTCGCTTATTTGACGGCGCCAATGAGACTATGGTTACGAAGACACTACACATTTGTGCTCAGCAGGCAGAACTCGGAGACGCGAGTGAGCTAAAACGTCCAACGATTCACTATGAATAGCGGCAGGAAGTTTTCGTGAAAATATTTTGCTCCACTATGTTCCAGTGCCTTACGAGCATCTCTGCAGCTCTTATCATTGGCTTTGTTTATTAGTGCTGAGTCGTATATCATTTGACATACCAAGCAGAACAAATTTCAACGGCGACAGCACACTTCTGGTATTTGCGGGTGTAAACCTCATAGGATGGGAGATAAAACACCTAATCAACGACCATGAATCAAAGCTGCAGGTGCACACGCAAGGCATTAAAACAAGTGTGTAAAATTTTTTCGCGGAAACTCCCTGTCCCTAATTATGAAGTAGAACTCCAGATGTGCGCACTACGCACTGAAAAAAGATGGTGGAAGCATTTTTTCAAAAATTTTAGTTTTTTTTTTCTTTTTTACTAATTCATCATATTCATACACTTGTAGGTAGAGCTACGATTTCGTCGCAAAATAGATGTTTGCAGCATATCGCGTATATGCCTTATCTGCACATGTGCAGCTCTACTTGATGGTCAGTGATAGGGTGTTTTAACTGTCACTTGTCTTGGGTTCTGCTGGTATGAGTGGTGTCACAGTCACTTTGTTCTGAACAAAGACACGCTGCTAATAACAGTGAAGCACAGCTACCGATGTGCACGTAAGGCATTGAAACAAAATTTTGCAAAAATCTTTTCGTGTCGAACTCGCGGCTCTTCTCATAGGAGAAACCTTGTAACATATAGTGAGTTTAGAAATAAAATTCTTCAACAAATTTTCTTTCAGAAACATGTTTATTCTGTTATTTTGCACATAGGAATTCATAACTGGACGACTTCTTTCACGTGTATCAGGGACGAAAGTATATCGTCGGTTACTTCTATATTGAATGAATGTATACTGTATGTAGCTGAGATCAATTTTATCAGCTGTTTAAAGTTCTTACATGTTGCTTGAAAATGCTGAGTGAAAAAGACTGTTAGTTAATTCACTGACATAATGTTATCGAACAGGAAATTGTAGGTTAACTTTCAGGAATTCTCTTCCAATCATTCTGCATGAGAAATTAATGAAATATTTCAGTATTATTTGTGTCAGTTTACCAAGAATATATCCTATGTTTTATCGTAGAGAAAATTTTAATAACACAGTTTGAATAAATTGTATGGCTCTTATAACTGAACATACATTCGAATTGTCTAACACGCCCCTTGAATAGACGTTGGTGTAAGTTATGAGGGAGTACGAAGACGATCCTTGCAATGGTGATGTATATAGTTTTCCAGGAATGCGACTCGAGCATGTTTTTCTTCCAGTAGCGCTGTGTGAAGTTTGAACGCAGGGGACAAGAAAGGCAGAGAGCAGCTAACGAGGTCGTGGATATTGTCAGACATGTGTCGCTCGTTGTGCGGAACCCAAGCCGCAACCAAGCGCGACGAATTACCACCTCTGCCGAACCCATGTCGCCCACACGCGAGCACCGCGTCGCGTCTTCGGGCCTGGGACACGCGAGAGAGGCTGGCTTTTTGTTGTGCGGGCTTCCCAGAAACCTGGGCTACGTCCCCCCCCCAACCCCTCATTCTATGCCGCGACCCTGGAGGCACCACGCGGGCAAGTGGTCGGCGCCGTGTTCGCGGATAACGAGCAGACTTCGCTGGCGACAATACACGTCTCCCACGTGCCTCCCATCCGCCGCTGTAGCTTCGTCTCAGCTGCTTGTATCTTGCCGTCTGTTGAACGCTCACAGGGAGAGTCCATTCACGGTAAAGTCAGCATTTCGGCTTACACTCATTTCAACTCTGGTCGGTTAATAAGACATTACAATTTGTAATTACTTTCCCAATTTCACTACCAATTTTACCGGCAGCAAACTAATGTTTGTGGCAAATTTTACGCAGTAGCGTCGTATTTTTCTAATGTATTGATTTAAAATAGTGCTCGTTTTATTGTGAACAGACTGTACCTGGACTTGATGAAATATCGCGAAAATGCTTTATGCTAACATATTCTTGTAACAAGTATATGGTTGGACGATATACGTTAGACACAAAAGTAACTATCTGCAAACCAATAACTTGGATCGAGTATTACAATAGCTGCGGGTTTATTGACCCAGTCAAATAGGACATCTCCACGTACAAGCGAAAGCCAGTAATCTGATGGTAAGATGAACGCACGTTGAAATCCAGCAAACAGTCAAGTTTTCCCCCGATGAGTAATCGTCTTAACTGTACCATACTATATGTAATCTTACGCTTCCTAAGTTGTCTGTCTTCTTTCGCTATTTTCGCAGTTTGTATCTAAACTGTTTCTGTTTTTTTTTTCTGAGCACTAAAAAGTTAACGCATGGGTGTACAATTAAATATATTTATTCATATCCTGATGAAATCGCCTTAAAAAGTACTAAACCGCGATTCTTCGCAACGAATGTTAGGAAAATCATTACCTGAACTCAAAAAAGTACTGTTAGAGCCATTGGTTTTTGGTAAAAATAGTTTTGCACCAATTTGTTTCATCGCCTTACGAGTACATCTGCAGCTATGCTTCGTAGTAATTGGCAGCGAGTGTGTCTTGGTGCAGAGGCGACACTCTTTTGACTTTGCCAATCAGATTAAGATTACTGAGATATCACACATCTGTTATATGCTGTTAGAACCACGAGATGATGAGAGTTGAACATATCCAGTCACTGGCTTTGAAGAAGAGCTGCAGGTGTGCTCATAAAACATTGAAACAAGTTCGTGCACAATTATTTCCACCAACAAACAGTGGCTCTAGTTACCTATAATTAGCGACCCCTGTTTTTCGTGAAAATAATTTTGCCCCACTTTGTTTCAGTGCCTTGCGTGTAAATCTGCAGTTCTGCTTAGTGTTCAGTGGTTGGATATTTTAACTGTCTTCAGTCTTGGGATTCTACCGGCAAATCACAGACGTGTGGTGTTGCAGGAACGTTATTGTAGTTGGATCAGTCAAATGAAATACGGCTCTTCACACAGGCACGCTGCCAATAACCATGAAGCATATGTGTAGATGTGCACGTAAGTCGCTGAAACAAACTGAGGCAAAATTCTTTTCGCGAAAAATAGGGGTCCCTACCTATAATACAGAATTGTTATATACTCACATTTAGATGTATGTAACATTTCGTATCCAAAGTTGTGTTTGAAGAACAGTGCGGACTCTGTGTGTGTGTGTGTGTGTGTGTGTGTGTGTGTGTGTGTGTGTGTGTGTGTAGGGCGGGTTGCCTAGCAGTAGGCGCGTGTCACTTAGGCTTTATCAGAATAATCTGTATATACTCGCTAAGCGGACAGGACAACGCCTTTCTGTAGACTAGCGACAATCGGGAAGAAACGGGAAATTAAGAAAATTGCAAAGGGAGTTTTGAGTGGGTTGATATGTTTATAAAATTTTGCAAAATTGTAATTAAAATAAAAAACGGAACTTTGAAATTTCTACAGGTCTAAACTGATGTCAAAAAATGACTATACAATGATCAGCTTGGCGATGTTTACAAAAATAATACAACTATGTAATTACTTTTTGAAAATATATATTGAGCAAAAAGAAAAATTAATGGCGTAGGCCTACATTTATTAACGTACAGCTAAAAGTTATTTCGAAAATACCTACTAAATTTTCATCTAGAAGGTAATATGCCATCACAGAACATTAAAACCAGCTCAAGTAAATATGGCGGCCGAAACATCGTTGTCCTTTTACTGCCATTTCTCGTACACCTTATTTTGTTGTTTTATTTTAAACTTATAGTTATTTTGTTTTGTTTTTCCGGAATTAACTTGTGCAGTTTTTTAGTCGTGTTTCAGGATACGATGATGTACTTTTCCGGAATTTATAAAGCATACTTTATATGTTTGTTGACAACAGCTAATATTGTTTTTTTCTTCTTTATGTCTTATTGTAATTTTTTTGTAACTCGACATTATTCGCTCGCAATAATGTACGTCCATAAAAACTGTTCAGTTTACAATACTAACCCATTTCAGTAATCGCTCAAAGATCGCAGATAGGCTACAGTTTTCGACTCGCTTTGCCCAAGCAATACATCAAACTGTTCAATGGCAGAATCGGATTGTGGCGTAACAGCTAAGGAAGGTACACTGCCTGGTAATCTATTCTAATAGAAGAGGGACATCAGTATACAAAACACTTTCAATTTGTAAATTTCCATTTCTTATGTTTTTCTCAACCACGCATTTTTGTGGTAAATACAATAGCTGACTTCATGTATTGAACGTCAAGAAAGTGATTACGGCTGATAACTAAATGTAACGTCAACGAAATAAGTTTGCAATAGGAAACAAGAGTTAGACACCAGTACAGGAGTAAAAGTTATAATTCATTTATTTTCATGTGTGCACGTTTGAACTGGAGCAATGGCTGTACGCACTTGGCTTGTTTGTTAGGATAAGTTTCAAGTCGGTGTTTGCAGACCATTGAAGGAGCTGTCGTGTTAGAGGTGCCTTATTGAAATACCTCGGTATTTTCTTGTGCGCCGCGGCTGTAATTACTTGAAGTTGTGCCTCTCCTGCGAACTTGGCGGGCAGGCATTGTTGTGAAGTGAGACGAGCAGTCTTCCTGGTGGGAGGTTGGTTGGAGGGGAAGGGGGATATAACCCCGGGCAAGTGTCGCAGGACACTCGGGCAGAGAAGGCGACTTGTTGACCCTGCAAGATTGTAATTCTGTGCGCAGAACTTGCAGGGCCGCACCCCACTACACGCATGGTTGGTCGCTTGCCTTATTGGCGGCTTGGCGGGGCGCGGCCTGGAATGCTGATTAACCCCCGCAGGCGGCCGCAAATGAAGACGCATGCTGGGCGCCCCGGGTCTCCTCGAGTCGCACGCCGTTATTAACCGGGCCTTGCCATTGTGTGCTCTCTCCCTCCCCCTTCCACCTGCACGATGTTCCCTCCTCGTCGCCTGCACTTGCCGTCCCCTACCTTTACTCCTCCTCTTGTCTATCTGCTACTGTCCCATCACTGGATAACAACTATTGTCATAGGTAACAATGCTTCTTTCAAATATTCTTGCAATAGCGGCAAATTATTTTCTGAAAAATAGTGGACATACGTCGTTGCAGTGCTACATCGTCTCAAAAACAAGAATTACAAAGGAAAAAAATCAAGCTGCAGTGGACAAAAAATTGTGTCAAATCACAGCATTAACAAGTGATTCGACACAATTCCCCTTGGGATATATATATATATATATATATATATATTTTTTTTTTTCAGATTTTGTTATTTATATTTATTTTTTTTTTTTTGGTTGGCTGCAGCCAGTTCAGTGTGTTTTTTTTTCCTTTGTAAATTTTTTTGGTTTACTCTTCTTTTTCTGATACTACATAGCGCTGCTGTGGCGTATACCCACGATTTTTTTTACAAATAACACGTCTGTTAAAATAGGGAGAACAGTCTGATTTGGTTGTTGATACTGCTGTAGGAGAAACATGTTCTGTAAAATAGAGACTGAAGTATACTAGAGCTTCTTCTGATACAGTCTTTGCTGCACACAAGAATGCAAAACCGCCTCATGTCGAGTGTTTAAATATAATGCAGGTTTTATTGTAACTGATATTTCTTAAAGTGTGCAAAAAAAGTGTCGCTCATAAAAAGTAAACTTTTTTTAATAACATTTAACAAAATTTTAAATTTTTAAACATATAATTTATTTATCGGTACATTTTTGGGACACAACAAACCACGTCCAGAAACACGTGAGTCCCGCCGATCACGCCTACCTTTTATAAACAGTAGAACAATTTCTCCTTAGCTCAGTCAGATAGGGTAACATACAAGCGAAAGTCATGCTAGACGTACGTTGAAACCCAGCAGTCAAGTTTTCCTGTGATAAGTCATGTGCATGTATGTGTGCTGCAGGTAATCCTGTGGCCTAGGTGCTCGCTGATGTGCGGGTAATCGCTGACGTCAGTGCATTGTTGCCTCGGGGGTTGACACATGCCTCCCCTAGAGGGAGTGCGCGGTCTTATTGCGGCACCTCCCCTCACTCCTGCCCTTGTTTCACGGGCCACTTCACAGCCAAAGTGCGCAGTCTGCGTGACAGATCGCTTCTTCTTCGGCACGCGCTAATATAGCGCCGCCTGCCTGCGTGCTGGTGAGTCAGTGCCCCTGCAGTGTAGGCGACCCGCTGTGTGCTTGGCGGGTTGCATCTACCTCGCCTCTATCGAAGACTCTTTGAGTGAGCGCTTACCATGTAGGTCTTTAACGCTCGTGAAGGGTGACATGATGTGAGTATGGAGCAGTGCCGGAGTGAATGAGCGGAGGAAGTGGGAGATCCACTGGAAAACCTGCCGACCAGCGGCATCGTCCGGTACGATTCCCACATGCGAAAATCCGGGGACCGACCTATCCGGAAGTCGAACCCGCTGTCAAAGACACTTAGCGGGTAGAGTATTAAAGCATTAACGTTTTAGTTTAGCCACAAGTAAAAATTCAATCTATTTTAACTCTCTGTCACTTGTTACTGACCCTAGACTTATAGATAGCACTGGGCCTATAATAAAGAAGTAAATAAATGCAGACCAATTCGTGTAGTATCGCTGTATCAATGAGCAGCCAATGAGCAACTAGTGCTTTCTTCAGTAAACATATACACTTGGAGGCTATTCTACAGGTCAGTGAACCCGCGAATATTACCCCGTCTGTACGCGGGAGATTTGCCACTTGTATATCAACTACTAAGGGGTGTGGGGGGGAAGAGTTCCTACCAACAACTCTAATGCTAACACTGACTTCGCGTATCCTACAAATTTGTAGTGGTTTGAAAAGGAGTACATGCATGTTTTACGTGTTAGTAGATGTTTACTTTTTTGTGGTAATGCTTCCTGTTTTTCATACAATTTTGTCTACACACGAGAAAGATAGTAGTGAAGTAGTGTTTTCCCTCAGATGCTTCACGCTGAAGAAAACGTCCGGCAATATAGACGTTTCATGTAAGAAAACAAATATGTTCGTTCAGAATATTGTGTTTGGGTTCTTCCTAGCGTTCGTTTGCCGTGAATCGTGTATTTTTTTATTAAGAATAAACATCTACAGTATGGTTCTTCAGAAATAACTAGTTTGGTAATTTTGCTCTTAACTTACTGCATGTTTTGTACAAGGAATTGTTTCTAGTATATGTGGCAGGCAACCATATTGTTTAGTATATTTCCATATAACACGTAGGTTATGGACATTTTTAAAGCCTTTTCGCCTAGAATAATACATATAAATGAGATTGCATTGAAACCTTAGCTGTTAACTTTTGAATATAATACAGTCGGTGTACTGTATCTATTGCATGCACTTTTTATTAGTTATTGCCGAAAATATACAAATTTCCCTGGTAAGGAGCAAATAACCAGGGATTCAAATGTCATAATTTTACCGTTAATATCCTATACATAGATCTAACAAACATACTATATCGTTGCTTAGCATACAGTATTACCGATTTAGTGTCCCACAACAAAGACTAACCAAGGTTATCGTAATAAACGTAGTTGAGAGGCTTATGAAGAAATTAATCTACTAAAGCCAAATTTCAGGTACCTACGTGAGTGTTTTACTACGACGATATTGCGACTTAAAAACTAGATTCTTGCAAAATTCGCGTTATTGTGTGGTAACAAGTTGTGACTTCTTTGCCCTATATATACCAGAACCAGTGAACAACCTGTGATTTTATTGGTCACGAGATTGTCAGTGATGTCAGTTACGTGTGTGGTCGCTTTAAGGAGGTTGGGCAATATACCATGAAACTTTTATTTATTTGTCATATAAGCGTTTTACGCGGCAGGTCACGTCATTCTCGGTCAACGAGAGACCTTGAACGAGTCTATAGCAGTTTGTAGTCTAGTCTGCTGCCAGCAAATAACGCGAATGTTGCATGTTTATATTTGTAACGTACTAGCGATACCGCACTCCGTTCTTTTAGCACAGAGGTGTGCTATTGTTTAGTTACCTATTACTTGCCCACTTGCGTCACTGTTTGGACAAATCGAACATGATAACCCCGAAAGCTAATCATGGAACGTGTTAACAAATGTTTACATAAAACTTACATTTTATAAGTATTGTTTAGACAAATCAGTACCTCTTATGGATAATATAGATTCTTTTTAGAAAGGAAGAGGATATTATTTCCCTGACTTAATATTTTTCCACCCCTGAAATTCGAGCACAGAGGGGTTATTGACGTACGGTTGCTGTGGTGTTTTGTTAACTCGATGTACAACATCTGAAAATAATACGCTGGGTATGTATTGCTAGGAGTGGCAGGACCACGTTAAAGCTTGCTATTTGCAGGCGATTACACATTTGACTTAAACATTTGTCATTACGATAGCGTTCAATACATGGCCTTCTAATAGATTCGTACGCAATGGATTCGGTAAAGCAGAAGTCAATCAGTCTTGACTCCATGTTTTTGGGAAACTGAAATCTTAGAGTCAAGTCAAGATGGTCATTTGCAAAGAACCAATAGATATGCTTGATATTATAAAATATGTTTAAATTCTAAGTATCATTTAATTACACATTATTAGGGTTTCATGAAAAATGAAACAGAAGTGTCTTAATTATATTCTAAAGCCTTGTGGGCTGTAAGCTTTATTTAAGTACTGTATTCGTATTTGAATTGTAAGTTGCGTCAATAGATTGCATTGATTCTTATCTGCAAAATATTTTAAAATACGTCTGAAGTCTTAATAATTATGGGTTACTTTGGTACTATGTACATAATACTTGTTTCATAGCACCTAGGCTATATAATAATGATAACACAGTCCGTTTTGGAAACGTCTTGTTGTTTTGAATGTCTTTTCTTTAACTTGACAATTTTATCGCAAATTGATTAAAGACTTACAGTAACGAAAACGTTTAAATAAAATGCTAATTATTCAATTGTGTATAGGTACGGAGCCCTTATTTTCGCGAAAAAGTTTCTGCAACAGTTAGTTTCAGTGCCTTGTGTACACATCTTCAGCTCTAATAGGATTATTTTAACGCTTAACGTCTTAGGGTTCTTCCCGCAAATCTAAGGCGTGTGGTGTCGCAGGTAACTTTATTCTAACTTGCGCAGTCAAATGAGAGATGTCTTTGCTGTAGAACACGCTGCCAACGACTGTGAAGCAGACCTGCACGTAAGGGATTTGAAAGAAATAGTTTCAGAAATGTTTTCGCGAAACTCCAGAGCCTCTATTTACAAGCCTTTAATAATCTCGCGGAGTTGAGTGGTGTGTAACACGCATGCATGACGAGACGCATCAAGCCTGCCAGTGTGGCTGTGTACGCGAGCTGAACAAAGCTGCTCCCCCCCCCCCCCCATGGCTAGGGCGTGCTAATGCGCGTTGACGCGGCTAACATCTGTAAGACAGCCGGCTGAAGAGGTGTACCACCGCGAGACCGGTTATCCGCGACAACGTAAGAAAGGCCGCCCCTGCGTGTTTTCTTCCCCCAGCGGGACAAGGGAGGCTCGCTGCGCAACCCCTCTTGACGCTATAAACATCTCGGCGGGGAGGGGTTCATGAACCGGATTGGGGAGAATGGAGTGCTGGCAGTCTTCCATTGATGGTCACGTGCAGATCTCCTCCTCCTCAGCCCTCTAGAGGGCGGGGCTCAACCACTCCAGCTTCTCCGCACAGGCAGATGGTTGAAGAAACTACTCGCACATCGGCACAACAATGAGACTTGGTGCGTCTGACATGGCACTTCACTCTCCCTGCTGCTCGCCGTACACACCCCTGTCCCCTCCCTTACCAACCCCTTGGCTCCCCTGCATAGCGATGCGCGCGTTCACAACCCTTCAGTCTGTGAAGGTAAAGTAATTGGTTTTTACATCTCGTCGACAGCGAGCTTATTAGGGACCACCGTCAGAGACACTGGAAAATTGCGAAAATATGTAAAGCCACAAATTCCCTATTCCTGCTATTCCATTCAGTTAATTATAGCTACTGTGACAATCGATTATAAAATGTGATTTCTATAAATATAAATAAAGTATTGATTTTAGCAACAACACATTGTCCAAACAATGAGAGATCAAGTATAGTTTTTTATTTAAAGAAATAAAAATTCTGAAGTCGAATTTCAGGGTAGCATTACTCCCACTTTAATTCACTTTATGGAAAATTTGATAACACGTTTTCGACTTTTCCATAAGCTGTCACCGCGCAAAAGTAAACAACTGCGTCCTTAATTAACCCGTGTAGGTGGTTAAGTTGAAATGTAGCACTACCTCCTTACTGAAAATGTCTTAGGTACGCCTGTGCGGTGTAGATATAATTTGGTTTTCAACATTGTTAAGTCAAAGTAGGTTAAGACCAAATTCTAGACTAGATAGGGATAAACAGAACGCTCATTTCATTTCCGATTCATTATTGTTGCATTGCTAGGTTCAGTACCAGTATAACAATTGCAAGAAACATAATGGTCATTTACGTTAATTGTTCCGCGATTATAAATGTGATATTACAAAAGGTCAATAATGCCCTAAGCAAATACTAAAAAAAAACTGCTTATTTTTCGGCATGTTGCTGATATTTCGCTGTCCTTATTTGTAAGTAGAAAATAATGTCTGAATTGGGGCAGTTTACGTTCATTTTAAAAAAGTTTTATAGTATGCACAAAGACATATAAAATTGAAGCGACATAAGTTTAAAATTACGATGATTACGCTTGTTTCACGTCTTTGCTAACCTACATTCGTGAATTGTATTTTGTAGCCTGTGTGCGTAGCTTATATGTATGCGAATAGTAACACCAACCATTCAAGTATAAATATTTGTGTTTTGTTATTGGTAGGGACATGCTAAATTCGCGTTATTTTCTGACAGCTGACTAGACTCCAAGTGACTATAGGCTCGTTCGACGTCTCCCGCTGGCCGATATTGTCGTGACTTGCCGCGGAGAACGCTAACACGGTAGAGAGGCCAATCTCTGTAAAGACGTAACACACGCAAATTACAACACATAAAAGTTCGTGACCAATTGAATCGGAGATGACGCTCTGTTAAGTATAGGGAAGTGAAGTTTAGTCTGCTACCAAATGATAACGCGAATTTTGCATGTCTCTAGTTATTGGTAAGTTTTCACTGAAAAAAAAAGTAAGTGTTTCGTTATATAACATTTGTTATACCTTATATAGGCCTACTCGCTGGTAAAGACACAGTGGCCGGTGCAGCGAGTGGTGTGGGAGCATGGACGTGTGATCACGTCGCCGACGGCGCCTGGACGCTGCGATGTTAGCACGCTCGTGATAGATAGTTTCCTGCTAGCTTGTTGTAGCTCCAGTGCGCTGTTGACGCGCTAACGACTATCCTCGTGCAGTGGTAGACGTGGCCCGTCTGGCCGCGCGCTGTCCTACCTTCTCCAGGCATTGCCTCACACGGCCATTTATTAACTCGCTTACTTGTTTGTTCTCGACGTACTTTGCAATCTATTGCAAAATAACTTCCCAATGAGCTAGAGACTTGAAACTTTAAACACATTTAATTTACTAGCTTTTTTGTCTGTCTGATTGGTACAAATTTTGCACTCGATGAGGTAGAGATGTTAAACTATCTTCCCTATTAGCTAGTGACTAGGAACTTTAAACATAGCTTAGAAATGGAGGACAATACAATATTAATTCGCTTCTTGTCTGTCTGTTTATTTGGTACAACTTTTCCTTGTTTAAAATCGATTTAAAAATTTCACCCACGCAAGACTATAAAGCAGAAAGTAATATTTAAATGAAAGAAATTTTATATGTTACATTTTTAAAACGAATTAAAAAGTATAAACTAATATCGCCTATGAAAATACCTGCATGATTTAAAACGATAAATGTGGGGCGTATGCAGCAGATGATATAAAGGAGTATAGACACTTTCTTGAAACCTCATAGAGACCAATGAGCCCATAATGAAGAAGTTTTTTTTTGTCACTGTGTTAGCGAGCAGCTAATAATGCAGCTAGACTAGCTATTGTTTGCTTCTGTTGCCTGCGCTATTCTACAGAACAGTAAAGCCGTGAATTTTCCCAGTCTCAACTTATGTAGGCCGGTGTTGTTGTGGACACGAGACTGAAGAAGACATTGCCGGTGGGGGAAGGGAAGGACGTAGCGGGGTAGGAACCCAGGTCTGAGGGCCGGCACCTGGGCAGAAGCCCGCGAGAGACAGCCACGCCCCTGCGAGGCACAATGACGCCCCCGGCTCACACACAGCATCACGTGCGACGCGCACGTGCGCCAGCAAGCAGACACCCCTGCTCGGGTTACGTCGCCGGAAGTGCGCACAATGGCCGCGCCGCATCTGCGCATCTCGCCGCCGCGCCAGTTGACCGGAAACGGTGCCGCGTTTCGCGCGCGTTCCGCCACCGTCCCCCCGTCTTCAAGCTCTGCCCCGCCAAATTTACCCCCCTACTTACTCCACCCACTCTCTTTATTCCGTCTTCTCTGGTAGGCCCGCAGCCATTTCGTATGTTCAGCAGTGGCCTGGTTCTTGAGAGAATGCATCAACTCTCAGAGTGACTTCACTGTATAAAATCTTCCTAAACATCTGTGCAAGTTTACTGTCTATACACTGTATGGAACACGGCCAGATGGAACAAACGTAACACGTTGTACTCGCATTCGGGAGGACCCGGGTTCAATCCCCGGCTCCGGCCATCCTGATTCGGATTTCCATGGTTTCCCGAAATCGCTCCAGGCGAATGCTTGGATGGTTCCTTAACATAGGTCATGGTTAGGGACCTTTGTTTTTCGCGAAAAGAATTTTGTACCAGTTTGTTTCAGTGCATTACGTGCACATCTGCAGTTGCTTCATGGTTATTGGCATCGTGCCTATGTCTATCATTTGACTGAGCCAATTACGATAACTTTCCTGCAACACTACTCGTTTGTGATTTGCCGGTAGAATCCCAAGGCTCGCGACAGTTAAAATAAAATATCCAATCACTGACCACGAAGCAGAACTGCAGATGTGCACGTAAGGCAAGGAAACAAAGTGGGGCAAAATCCCTAGTCATGGTCGACTCCTCTCCCAGCTCTTGTCATTGTACTAAGACGTGTGTAATAGTATCTAATGACGTTGTCAACGAGATGTGACGCCCACTCACCTTACCTCGCACAGTACAGTACTTCAGCTGGTAAATATAGCAGCTGTTGAGCATTGTCGTGTACATCTGTATACATTTGTCTGTTTGTTAAGACCTCGCCCTTTAGTTCTGCCGTGGTTTCGAAAACATGTGTTTAACGCAAATTAATGCATAACCTATATAAAAAAATTCTTTTTTCTGCTGCAATACACCAAACGGATTTTTAGATTTTTGCCTCTGAAATATTACCTATTTTGTTGTTAAAATAAACCAAAATGAAGCAAAATAATTCTTTGCTAGCAAACGGTACGTTATTTAAAAAAAAAAACTGTATGGCAAAATTGTGTATCATATGACTATACACAGTCTCAAATTTTTTCAAAACATTTGGTTAAAAAATATTTGAGTTATTTGCAGCTTTTTTGAAATAAATGAAAGATCATGGCCTTGACACCATGCTTCACTGTTTATACAGTACTGTTTTAGTGAATATAATTTTATAGTTTAAATGAAATCAGATATCACAAATTTGCTTGGCAGTTTTGTTTAAAATGATTTTTGCCTTAAAATATATTTTTTCAAGACATTAAATTTTTCTGTTTCGATTAATACATCTGTTAACAAAAATGCCTACTTACATAATTAGCTAAAACCATAGTATTCACTGTCTTGAAAAAACTTGCCAACATGGTGAAAACCATTTTAAACCAAACTACGTAACGTTTTTTTTTTTTTTTTTTTTGTAACTGCCCTCGTTTAGGTTTGAAACATTACTATCTCGAAAATTGTATCAGCACAGGAGAATGGCCTAGGAAAGGCACCTTCGATATATGGGAGACAATTTTACCTTACCCACTTTCGTAACGGTCCCATATATCGACGTGGTACATTTTAAACTATTTTTACAGTGTCATTTTATGAGCTCTGAACACAAGTAACTAGAAGCAGAAAATATAAACATGCACAGACCATATTACCGAGTGTCCAGAAGAAACACGAGTTGTTTGTCTATAAGAAAATGTCTTAGCTAGTGGCAGCAGTGTTGTCGTTTTCCAAATGCATTCAAAATGACTGTAACAATACCGAAAACTCGTAATTTTTTTTTACTCATTTAATTGCAGCAATTCGTACCCTTCCTATTTTTAGCATATAACAAAAGTAATGTAAGGGGGTGAAGGTTGTTCGGGAGCAGCGAACGTGTTAATTTATTCTTCCAATCCACGTAAAAAAAATGAGGTTTGGAAAAGTAACTCTCATGCACATCTACCCGAGGTGTGTAAAGTGAATCGTCAGTACTGACTTTTTGCTCCGCGTTCAAAGCCAAATAAAGATACATTTCAGTGTAACAAAATCACGATTTATTGTTGTTTTGTTAGGTAAAAATGTTTATGTTATATCTTAGCAGAAATTCAGAAAGTTGAGGTATAACTCACGTGAAAAGCATTGACGTGTCCGCCCTCTCTAAGGGAAAGACCACTCATCGGCTCCACTCATATCCACCAAACTGAAGGCCCCCCCTTTTTTTTTCCCTAATATAAGACACACACATTTATAACTCATTTGAAAAGTCCTCTAATGTTTCAACTTTAACGGTAAAGCGCCAAAGAAAACATAATATAAGCCAATAAATGTAACTTGCTATTCATTTATTCCACATAACATTAGGAGTTAACCAAACACTATGGATTCCTTATATCTCTATACCGTGTCCATAACGCTCTGTGCACAGAATCTAAGTGTTCTTTACACTTTCTACCAAATATAGTTCTTTAAACTGCAGTAACCACAAGTGAAATGCCAAAGCGCATATTATAAGCATAGGTAACTGGTGGCGAAACTTCCATAGCCCACTTTACGCAAAGACGTTGTCCAACTTGGAGGAAATAGAAAGTAAGTTAATTGGCCGAATGTTACTTTAACTTGCATTGTTCATCAAAACCAGCTGATTTCAAGGCCGCTCTCGCTTGACCCAGGCATTCTACGTTATCATGCCACTTGGAAGTTCAAGTCTAGATGTCAGTTGAATGATGCCTGGTACGGCGACGCGTCTTGGTTCCGTAGTTTCCAAGCATGAAAACAGTACCAAACATTTATAAGACAATCGGCACTAGTAAGGCTTTAAAAAAACCTCGAACACTCGTAGCTCCACATATGCCTTAACGTGCATTCACAAATATATGCCTTTCATACTCTTCACGTCATACCAGACTATTCCTGAGCCAACCAGTCCACACTCAGCTGTTCCATACTCCCTCTATCCGTCACTCCCCCCCCCTCCGCCGTTATTTCTTCCCCTCACGTGTGCATTGATGTCTACCTTGCCGTGTTCATCGCGCTCCCTATACTGCAGTTTTAATATTGAAAAGTTCACTTACCAAACAATATGATTTCATAAGTCCTAACCGTAATTATAAGACATTTAACATATAAATACACAGCCTGAAATACAATATTAAATAACAATATTCACTAGGCACGTATTTCCAATTAAGCCACTACGTCAGTCGTGCCAACCTGAACATACGAGATAGCACTAAACCCTAGTGATAATATACTAATTGTCACAGTATATTGTTATACAATTGCAAATGATGACATGTACATATGTTAATTCACATATATAAATATACGGTATTATCATAGAGTTCAGTAGGGGAATTGTTTCACTTCCCCCAACATATTTTAAGCAGCAGTTTGTGACTGAAGTATAATGATTCTATAAGGGTAATATATAATATTTTACCACTAATTAAAAAAAATAGATATGTATAGTGTCAACGTGTTTTATTTAAATAGGTCGTGCATAAAATTTGTATATACGTTGCAGACCATGTATCCACCATGATACGTCAGTCCCTATCGTAACTGGTTTTGTTTAAGGTTCTGGAAATAAAAGTATTCAAACAGCCCAGAACACATAATTCTTGCTTGTAGAAATATTTTTTGTGAGATCGACTTCTATACTGTAAAGCAGTGCAAAAGTGAAAGTTTGCACACATAAAATAGCACGACGGCGATGGTGCAAGGTTAAGAGTGCAGTATATGGTTTGGCGGTCGTTCGTTCGCAGGAATCCGCCAAGATGATTTTTGTAGTCAGTTCCGATACGTGCTTGTACCGTTAGCAAATCATAACGTTGCTGTTTGAATATGCGTGTAGGACGTGCTAGCTAATATATTCATTTAAATATCGGCAATTCTTGTATCTCGAAACATGGGGGGGGGGGGGAATAGTGCGACAGTAGCGCCCCTAGCGGCTTGGAGTGATCGCTCAGATTGATAACTACACGAAATGTCTTGGACGATAGTGAAAATGTCACAGTGAAGTGTTGTGTAGAATATACGTTCTTGCTAGCGAACTTTGCTGAGTCGCAGAAAACCCAGTTACATTAAAAGACTAATGACTAGAAAATGAACAAATAAGAAACAAACCAAGGCGGACAACAGAAATGGCTGCTGTCTACGAACATTCAAGTAATCCCGTAATTGGAATATAGTGGGTATACAGTCGCGCCGGAAAGAAATTTTGAATTTGTCAAAAAAAAAGGGGGGGGGGGGCAAAAACTCACGTATGTTGCGAATTTACACGTACCCCCCCCCCCCCAAGAGAGGGGTCTGGGAGTCTTCCCCCGGGAAAGTTGGAATTTTAAGGTACAAAATGGTGCAGTTTAGATGTTTCCGAACAGAATTATCGAGTACGAACAACGCGGAAATAAGTTAGTTGTAAACAAGACAACGAATATAAGACAGCTAATAGTAGGCTTTCTTAGACGACGTTCGCTAGCAAATGACGTACATTCAACAAAACTCTTCATTGCTATACGCCCCCAAATGCTGAAATCATTAAAAGACCACAGAGAAAATGTCGTAGAGTAAATTTATATTTATTCTGAGGAAAATATTATTTTGAACCTTGGTTTAGGATTATTTGTACTACATGTTGAAAAAGTATTCTAATTCTTTGTGGATGAGAGTGGTAAGTTATAATTTTCGCAGTAAGTGGGTCCTGAAGCTAGAGATGGTAATACAATAAATTATCATTAGCTACGTTGAAGAAAGAGGGAAATCACTTGATTTAAAATTTGTACTAAAAAAAAAAAAAAAACAAATCAATGCAGCTTTCTAATTTTACTGACACGTTTTAAAAATCACGAAAGCTCTGTAAACTGGAAAAGACGTCGCGTGATATAAGCTGGGTTCACAAGCATACGTAATGTACGTACTCACGTACGCGATATTTTCGGGATAATTTCACACCCCCACTGAATCTAGATGTGCACGAAAGTGGTTTTCTTTAATGCAAAATGTTTGCAGTAAATTATGGCACCCTAATAGTTTTGGAACGGAACAAATAAAATAGTGTTTTACAATTAATAAAATAATGTTTTACAAAAGAAGGAAGTATTAAAAACCATTATTGAAATGTAATTAATCCTTACGTTCTTACTGCTACTTAAAGCTTGGTTCACAACCACTTCCTAGCGTACGTAAGGCGTAGAAAGTTGACTAACTCGGTCACGGACGTGATGATGTGTATGCTGGCATACACACTCAGTGTTGGTTGTGAATCCACGTTTAACCGACTTGTCTATACTAGCGCAACTTGTGGCAGAAATTGTCCCTTGCGAAACCAATATCATGGAGTTCTCTAACCTGCAGTAGGATTAACTTTAGGCTGGATTCAGGCGATTCAGGCGCGATGTATAGTATTTCCATATAATATTTTCGACAACAACATTTCAATAGACGATGTGGTAACTATAGCATTTCTACATTTTAAGGTCACTTAACCAGTTAAGATCGACATACATGTGTACGTCCTAGAAGCCATATTGCAAATCTATGTATATATGTGTTAGTTTTGGGGCAGCCATCTTAACAAAAATTGATTTTCAGAATTTCGTACCCATATGTTTGACCATCGGTCCCCGCTCTCCCCGGTAATTCCAGTGTGTTGTAACAAAGTTGTATATGTTTTTTTTTACACATTTTTACATTTCTTTCAAGGTAATTAAATACTTGGGTTTTTTAAAATTATTTCCTGCACTTCATCTGTTTTGGTATTAGTAAATAAATGTTTAAAATTTGCATGCGTCTTAATTAAATTTATTTATATTTCCAAGTTACCGCTCAACACTATATAGCTCATGGGCGTCGCCAGCTCACATTTGGTGGGGGGTGGGGGACTGAAATTGATTTAATTTCATGAGGAACAGCCATCCCCGAGTTATATAGCTGCTTGAAACAGAGATTTTCTCTTTTAGAAAATGTTTTTAAGTTAACAGATTAAATAAAAAACAGCTTACGTAAGTACATGTTGGAGCTCTATACACGTCACAAAATAATTAATTTAAATATGTACCAGGAGAAACCTGAATGTTAAACTTACAAGCTGCAGTAGCAGTAAGAATGTTCGACACAACAAAATTAATTAAAAAAAACTTGCATTTACTGTCATTATAGTATTTTGCCTGATCACCCTAGTTAATCTTAAAACACACACACACACACACATACATATATATATATATATATATATATATATATATATATATATATATATATATATATATATATATATATATATTCGAAACCTGTAAAAAATGTAAGTAAAAAATTAACCGAATTTGAGCAGATAAACATTTATAAAGAATATATTTAAAGTTTGTCAATATTTACTACATTTGGCATTGGCATAGTACAGAAACTGCCCGCAATGAAAGAATGACGTAGTGGAGGAAACCATACAAAACTGTACAGATATTTTCTTGCAGATATTTAACTGAAAAATGTACAATTTTACACTTTCAAATTATTTATAAAATCTTCTGTGATTAAGTTCAACAAAACATAAACTTCACAAAACATAGCCTAACTTAATTTCAAAAATATGATTAAGCTATGCATATACAAACCTTTAGTAATAACAGTAACAACACACACAAGTAAAGAAATAAAAGTTTTTGTTGGGCGTGATTTTTTTCGAATAATATAGTCCATTCTCGGTAAAGGGGTGAGCACTTGCGGTACTGTACACTTAGTAAGTAAGACATTACAACACAAAATTACTTACCTAATTCTCCACTAACTTTACTGGAAGCAAATAAACGAGCATTCGTGTGTGAATTGTTACACAAAGTTTTAGTTCAAAAGTGCTAATTTTGTAACGTCAGTATGTGCAGCAAATGGATTTTATCTATATCGTTTTTAAGTCATTACAGCACAGGCTTGTTAACGAGGTTATTGACAAATAAAAATTTATCATTGATCACAGAATTAGTATGTTTCGTACTACTACGAAAGTCAATATACAGGCTGTTATTTAGCTTATGTTAAAAACTTTCAGAGATGATTCCTTATCAAAAATGAGGTATAGGCTAGTTAGGCCTACACTATGAAATTTTACCTATAACGCAATTTGTAAGGGAGACGTTCACCCTTGAAAAATGAATTTCAAAATTGTATTTTGACAAACTTTTTGGAAACAACGTTGTGTTAACTTTCAATTCTGTACACAATGATACGTGTTATAGATATCTTCGACCAAATACATAAACTGCTCTTTAAATCTCCTTCATGAAAATAACTGTAGTGGTCACCCTCTTATTGACTAGAACTTCTGTGGCTTTGGGTTTTGTGAACATTTCATGTTGTTTTTCTGAGTAGTACATCCTAAGCAACAAGAAAAGTATTTTTTTTTTTTAATAAGTCACTAGAATGTACAATTTGCTATTAAATGCATTCTAGTGTCTCTGTTACAATAATATAATACCAGGCATGTAAGGAAAAATTGCAATATATTTGCACACAGCATGCTTGTAAATGCATTTTACACTTAGAAATAAACATCTTGTGCTACAGTTCGTTAGAACTATGTCACATATTTCAACAAAGTAAACCTCAACAAACTTACTTTCAAGCAACTCCATACACTGGCATGCCTATCATACACCATCATTGGTAAGTTTCATGTGTGAATTTATTTGCCACAGAAATTCGTGTGCTAACAATTGATACTGCAGCATCTGATTATTTTTTAGATTTATTTATCGTAAACGATGAATTCAAACGATTTTCAAAAATATGATCTTTTATGTTTTATAAAATGAACTTGTCAATGAGGGTGTTCTAAAGAGCGTCTTCTTGATGCGTTGAAGATCCTAATAACACTAAACATTGTGCACAGAATTGAAAATTAACTCCTCGTCGTTTCCAATATTGTGCAAAAATATAATTTGAATTTAAATTTCCGAGTGTGAATTTCTGTCTTACGAATTGCAGTAGACAAAAATGTCATTCTGAAACTATATATCATTTGTGGTAAAGGATCACGTCGTAAAGTTTGTAATGTGAGTTAAGAAACGACATGTATATATTGGAGGAGACGAAATGAAAATACGTATTATTGGGGGGGGGGCGTATCCCCTCGTCCCCTATGGCCCGTGAGAATACTTTAAAAACAACTAGCCTCCATGATTATAATTGTTCCATAAGAACATTTCCCATCTACATCTCTTATGTTAATATTCTACATGGGTAAAAAAAACGTTAAAGCTGTTTTGTCGCCATCGCGGTAGTATTTTTTTTTGGCTGGCTTATTTATTTTTGTTATTTTGTCATCCGCGACAAGATAATCTTATACAGTGTATAAATATGTAATAGTCTGTGTTGCTAAGTGTGAGTGCGGATTGACGTTAATCGGGTGTGAGAAACCGGTTCTGGTGTCGTGTTGCCTAACACGTATGCAGATAGGGGATCAGAAATCAGTTTTTTATCCCTGTCCCGGCGGTATCGACTGGTTTGGCGAGCATGGCGTCGGCCGTAATGCCAGCGACCAGTAGCTCGTGACAGGCGGCGAGACGCAGGATTGGTGGGTCGGGCGCGGCGTCCCAGCGTCGCAGCGTCGTCATTGGCCCGCGGTGCCACGAGGCGGCCTGAGCCCGCGTCCCCACCCCACGGCCATGCCGCGGGAAACTTGCATTTCAGCTTCTTTCTGACGTAAATACCGCCAGAGCCTGTTCTGCGACACTCGTCCTTTATGGCCGCGCCTCGCCGCAAAAAAATAAAAAAATAATAAAATAAAAAAACTTGTCTTTTCAAATGTCTCGTGTGGACGGGTTTATTGAATCACCAACGTAAAATGGAGTGATAACGTATTATACCAAGTGGGGTGAGATTCTGACAGCCTAATTATAGATATAAAATAGTACATACGTTTTTATCCTTCTGTTCTTTTTGGTATAAATTAACACTTTTGATTGGTTCTTTAGGACGATTTACATACATACGCTCTTCTTAATATCTGAAGACGTAGACACATACTATTAGGTTGGCATAATCTCACCCCCCTATTACGGTACTGTTCCTGATCTAACGTATTTTCGTGAATTTCAGGACTTCGTTGCAAATTTATGCGTTATCGCCAGCTTTTTCAACTTAGGCTGGATACCGATGCTTCATATATCCCATTACTTTTATTTTATCACTTACTGAACTTTAAAAGTGTTTTGTACTTTTATTAGGAAAATCCTTGAAAAATCACTTGCCGAAGAAATTCTTTGTAGAACTACAAATATATTTCTTGTAAAAATACAAATTATGTGTCTATAATATTGCAAGTTATAACCTTGGGTTTGTCCTTGCAAAGGACCGGACAGGGGGATGAAATCTGATGCATATATATATATATATATATATATATATATATATGTGTGTGTGTGTGTGTGTGTGTGTGTTGTGTGTGTGTGTGTGTGTGTGTATACACCTTAGCCTGATCATGAAAATGAACAAATAATTTTACGTATAATTGTTTTTAGAAAAGAAATGTGGATACACCGGGATTTGAACCTATGAATATTCACCTTATTCCATCAA